>NIPM01000165.1:0-247999 GCA_002738285.1 Holacanthella duospinosa | reverse complement strand
CTTTGTTGTTTGCAGGTTTATACCAATGCATTCATACTATAAAAATACCATATTTTTTAGATTTTTAATTTCGCTCCCGGTAATTCGATATAGGCATAGCGCTAATGATTTCAAAGAAACATATTTATGATGCTTGATGGATGCTAAGTACCAATGCATTCATATTATTAAAATAGCAAGTTCTGAAATCATATATAATTTAATTAATTAGCACAAAGGAGTCAAGTCCATCAAATGACTCTTGATCCCCAAAAACCTTGAGAGTCAGTCAATGTGACTCAATCATGAGACTCAAAGTCATGCGAGTCAAAGTCATGGAGGACACTAGCTCAAAGTAAAGCGAAATTTCTTTTGTATTTTTCCACTTTATTCATTTCTCGTGAGTGAGGTACCTCCTGGGGTCTAGCCATGTATCCGTAGGACTTACTAAGTGTGAGTTCACATTTATTTATATTTTGAATTGTGGAGAAGAGTGGGTTGATGGAGGGGTGGGATTTACCTTTTGTTCGGCATCTTTATAAATAAAGTGCCCATGCCCGAAACATTAAAAAAGAATAGTTCAGAAAGAATTACCCTAAGTGGAGCTGAAAGTTAAGACCAATAAGTTTAAAGTTTTTGTTTGCCAACCTTTTCTAGGTTCACTGTACAGTGAGTTATTTGGGAATTGCTAATCGATATCCTCATGAGGAGGGTGACGCTCAGTTTGTTAATGTTGAGAAGAAGAGCAAACTCAGCGTCACTCACCTTCTGAAGATCTCGATTACTATTTTCTAAATAACGCTCTGTACTATACTGCTGACGAATTTATCAATATTCCTCAACATTGGTAACAAATTGAATATACTCTTAGACTATGTCACTATTTGTATGGTGTTACAATTGTGTTATCTTTCCAGCTTTGCATCCTGTTATCCGTCATCAATTACTATTGGTTTGGTTGTTTTTATAGTTAAGTTGTGTGTTTATAAATATTGACAATGTAATCGGCGTGCCTCAAAGCATTGTATCATTGTATACTAATACAACTATTTTCTACAAACGGCATATCGAAAGATAATATATACACAGCTTGTTCGGTTTATACAACGATTTACCATAAAAAGTATAAATGTACTTAACGTTCAGTTATTGAAAATTCCTTATATTTTTTAATAGTTAAATCTACATGTGATTCTACTATCCTTAGATTTATATCATGAAACACAAGATAGCAAATAAGACTTATGAAGCATATATGAAATATTGAAGCGTATACGCTATGTGATTTTTGTTTTAGAATGTAGTTACTACATTTATTTAATTCTAATAAGTATAATAAAATATTGAAGACAATGCCTAGATGATGAAAGAAATTCAGTGTTAATAATTAATAATCTCATAAAATTATAGAAATTTTTGCTTTCTTTTGTTAAAAACCTATAAAAAATTCTTAAATTATGCATTCAAATTTTGGCAAATTTTATTCATATTTATTGCTTTGCATAAGCAAAACGTGATTTTGTATTAGCATGATACAATGTATTATACGGCGTTTGACTTTGGAAGCTAACTTCATATAAAATTATACAAATGTTGAGTCAACATTAATTCAACTTTCATTATGTAATGGCGTCATGATAAATTTGTTAACTAACTTTCAATATTTGAAATTATTATTTCAACAATAGAAAAATACGAATTTGAAAATACGTCCGAAGTTGGAAACCCTAAAGCAATCTTGTGCTTAATCAGTTCTTTCAACTTCAACATTTGAACATCAAACATAGTAGTTTTGTACATATTAGACCAGTTTTAGTTTCATATAAGTCAACGAGCCAGAAAAAAACATGTGCATGACTTTTTGAACTCCCGAAATAATTGGAAATAACTCTTCCTTTTGAGACAGTCATTTATTGAGCATTAATCTTAAAATTAAGTGGTTTTTTATACTCGCAACAACTCAAAACTGCAACTTGTACGAATTTGTTTAACAATTATAATCATATAGCTGTATAATAAATCATGCTATGCATGGGAGTTTTTTTTATGTAAACATTTTTATGGTTCAACCCGAGTCTCCGTACGCCTGAAAATCTTTCAAGGGGTGCCGATAAAGCAAGGTCACTGTGGCAACGGTAGCTCATTTTTTTGACGGATTTATATGAAATCCTTATATCTAACATAAGCTATTTTCATAACTTACAGAAAACAATCCGCTTTCACTTTATTTGTCTCAGAGAAAGGACTTTTTATATACCATATTAAGCGCTATGACGTCCAATTTTTAAAAAGCAAGTCTCAAAGCAGTAAGTGCTCAACAATTTGAATCGAATTTTTAAGAGATAAAAACTGACTTATAGTAGTACCCAGATTTAAATACACCACCCATTGTTAATCCACATCAGTTTCTAATTCTTCTTCCTTCAAATTTGTGAAATTTTTATATACTAGAAGTAGTGCAGCCCTGGTTGTAGTTTTTATTTAAAATCATTAACTAGAGATACAGACAATTTTTTGGTATATATATTTTCAGTTATCCTATAATACAAATTGCAGATTGAAAGCACTGATGCTATACTTCAAGATAATCCGTAAACGCCCATTTTCCGATGCTTTTCATTTATTTATTTATTTATTTATCGGAAATACCCTAGTTACATTAGCAGGTAGGTTGTTACATTTCCGTCTTTTTTTTTTTACATTTCATGACTGAAGAATTTGGTAAATATGATTAAATTAAAATTACGTGGTTTTAAAAGTTACAATTACTGGATTAAGTATAAAATTTAAAGTTGGTATATATAAAATGAGCTGTTATAGGTGGTTAGGGTGATGAATTTTGAGATAAGTTTATGCTTGTGCATTCGGATAGTTGTTTTTGAAGATAGTATGAAGTAATATGAGTTTTAGTGGTTTTCAGTTTCGTTAAATCATGGCAGATAAGGTTAGAAGGTAATTCCGATAGTATTTTCTTAGCATTTACTGTAAATGAAGATTTATGGTAACTGTTGAGGTTACAGATGTAATTTCTATTTCTTGTTGATTTAGTTTCATTAGTGTTGATTTCCAGCTCGTTTCCATAATTTTCAAAATAAGAAAATAGATGATTTTTTAATTTTATCATTAACAGTGTTGAATCCAGATTTCTAAGGTTGGAGGGAAGTAGCCATTTTAGTTCTGTTGTCAGGATTTCCTTGACTTGTTCCTTCTTACTCATCAATAATATAAATTTGGCACTTTTTCTTACAATTTTTTCTACAGAGTATCTAGTCCCTTTCGTACATTGACTCCAAAATACGATCATATACCGAATTATTGGAAAGATATAGCTTGTAATAAGGAGTTTCCGGTTTTTGAATGACAACAATTTTTGTAGTGGGTAAAAAGTCCAGAGAAGATAATTGTACTTTTTGGTTATTTCTGAAACGTGAGTATTCCATGTCATTGTTGAGTCATAGTATAATCCAAGGCATTTAATTGTATTAACTGATGATACCATGGTATCACCGACATGTATAGTGAAAGATCCTATTGATTTTACAAGATGAGGTGTACCAATAAGCATTATTTTTGTTTTATCCAAATTTAGTTTCATCTGGTTGGTGTCCAATTTTCTTGTGGAATCCTTCTGAAAAGTTGGGACCGGACATGAGTACATCACTCGTCCGTTTATTACTCTTAGACTTTTCAAATTATAGGAAGTTATCTTAAGTTGTAGAAAAATATTGTGCTTACCGTGTCCGTATGTCCGTACAGAATCATGGTGCATTGAAATTTATACTGTTCCAGTAAGCTTTTGTTACAACAAGCTTTGGATATAATAACATTCCTTTTACAACAACACAAAATTTGGTACTGTTTTCTTGTATGGAGCATAAAACATAATTCTATTAATATTGGATATAATAACCGTTCATTATAATAACCAAGTTTCGCGACTCCATTAAGTAACTGTTAAAAAGAAATCTTCATTAAAGAGATACCGATTGCAGGCGGTTAAACATCAAAATGTAGGTATAAACAGATTATAGTTTCTATACCCAAAGTAGAAATACTAATACTCTTTAGTTTCATTAGCCCTCTACCAACGTTCTCGTCGCAGTTATGGCGATATTTACAGTTATCTCACGATTTTGATTATTTTTAATACAATATTGCATAAATTCCATGAAATAGACACAATTCACACATTCATGCTTGTAGTAACTTCACAGACTATTTCCATGATTGTCGGTAGCAAGTTGAATTGTTGTTTGCCACTTGATTTATTACTCGTTGACTATGCAACTGCGCTGACTGTCCGTCCGTCGCTAAAAATTGTCAACCGTTTGAGTTTAAATATTTACACCGATCTACAATGGTTCGGTTTGTAGAATAAGGTTCTATTACAATCGGTGCGGTATAAGAATCCTGTGGTTACATATACATCTGCTTTGATTTGGTTTATACAATAATATTGCAAACGGTGTTGCAGACTGTATAATGAGTGTATCTGCACCATTGAAAATACACCTTGTGTAGTTTTGATTTTGCAAATTCCAACAAACTTTACCCCCAACTCTATATATGAATGTTACACGTTTCGGGATAACCCCTTTAATCACCTTTAAGCTTTAATCAACTCAATCACACTTTATAGCAGCTCTCTACGGATTTTGGCACATATTATACCTGAGCTATTAACTATTTAACTACCGTATTCAAGACTACTTGTATAAGCGCACGGGTGGTTTTGCCGTAGCGAAGCTTTTTTGTAAGTAAATATCCTATGCCTTTATGACAGGTGATTATTAATAATATATTGGCTGTAGCGATAGATAGCCGTAAACGGGTCACTGTATAGACGAAGTTTCTTCCATCAGAAATAATCCCAACCAGTTATCACTCAAGATTTATAATTTCCGTGTGCATTATCTAAAATTTAGACTCAAATTTTGCGCCATCTATAACTTAACCCTTACATTGGTGTTGTAGATCATGGAATTGTAAACGATTAGGAAAACGAATTACAATTTGTTACGCGTTTATGTACTTGATTTATATGAGAAATAAGTTTTATTATTGTTTAAATGATTTGCTTTATTTGGTGTAACTTTTATTGATATATGTTATAAATATACTTGAAATGAAGAAGACTTCTTGTTGGTGAGTGTTGGAAATGGCGATAGTTTGGATATTAAAGTGCATCGTTTAGAACCTAATATCCTTGGCTAGTATCCCTTTCACTGGTCAAACAGTGATGTCTAGAACAGAAAGTAAGTAGGTTGGGTGGGGCTGAATAGGAAGATGTTGAAGTAGCTCATAGAAAATGGACTTTCTTGGTCAACTTTTCTCTTTTGACTTATTTATGGTACCTAGAATTGGAGTAAAGTTGTAATTGTGCTAATATATCAAAGAACTAACTCCTCATTTCTCTCTTCGCCTCAATCGTTTTCTTATTTGAAGCCAGAAGTCTTGCGTGTTTGAAACTAACCAACAAAACACCCACGAAACAACATTAACAGGCAATGTAGGTCTTACAATTCGGAGAAAAACATATTTCATATCCGTATGGCAATAGCGATAACAAACTCAATTCATACATTAGCAGGTATAGAGTACATATCATACAGTTCATTACATGCTGTCAACAAACTTGGACATATTTTGACGGCTTTTCTTCACACCGTGAGAGTTAGCAGATGGAGAAATGAGTATATTAATCAGCCGAGCGAGAATAGAAAAATTGTAAAAATATTACTTAAAAATTAGCAACAAAAATTTACTAAGTCAGTCGTAGTTTATAACACGAGTAAAATAAAATATACTTAACAGAATTTTCATGTAGTTTAACTAATTTGTTGAATTTTGACAATTGGTATATTTTATTGTTATTCGTGCACAACCGAAATGGTCAGTGAAGTGAAAATTGTCTGTCAATTGAAATTTTTAGACGTATGTCCTTGTTATCTTGAACTTGAACAACTTTTGTAAAAATAATTTACGTTATCTGAGTTGTGTACTTATTGCGGCTTAAAATATAACATAGCAACAGCAGACATAACCATATTTAACAAGAACACATTGAGAGAATATCCATTATACTGAAACCTGAAACATCAAGAGTTGGTAGTTGAAGTATCATTCATTGGTAACTAGAGTATTCCTCATTGGTAACTAAGGTATCACTTATTGGTTAGTGGGGCACTCTTCATTGGTACTTGAGGTATCGCTCATTGATAACCGAGGTATCTTTCTTTGGTAAATTGTATANTTACATGCTGTCAACAAACTTGGACATATTTTGACGGCTTTTCTTCACACCGTGAGAGTTAGCAGATGGAGAAAAGATGAGTATATTAATCAGCCGAGCGAGAATAGAAAAATTGTAAAAATATACTTAAAAATTAGCAACAAAAATTTACTAAGTCAGTCATAGTTTATAACACGAGTAAAATAAAATATACTTAACAGAATTTTCATGTAGTTTAACTAATCTGTTGAATTTTGACAATTGGTATATTTTATTGTTATTCGTGCACAACCGAAACGGTCAGTGAAGTAAAAATTGTCTGTCAATTGAAATTTTTAGACGTATGTCCTTGTTATCTTGAACTTGAACAACCNACAACCGAAATGGTCAGTGAAGTGAAAATTGTCTGTCAATTGAAATTTTTAGACGTATGTCCTTGTTATCTTGAACTTGAACAACCTTTGTAAAAATAATTTACGTTATCTGAGTTGTGTACTTATTGCGGCTTAAAATATAACATAGCAACAGCAGACATAACCATATTTAACAAGAACACATTGAGAGAATATCCATTATACTGAAACCTGAAACATCAAGAGTTGGTAGTTGAAGTATCATTAACTAGAGTATTCCTCATTGGTAACTAAGGTATCACTTATTGGTTACTGGGGCACTCTTCATTGGTACTTGAGGTATCGCTCATTGATAACCGAGGTATCTTTCTTTGGTAAATTGTATANGTGGGGCACTCTTCATTGGTACTTGAGGTATCGCTCATTGATAACCGAGGTATCTTTCTTTGGTAAATTGTATACCTCATTTGTAACTGAAGTATCACTCATTATGGTAACTGGAGTAACAACTGGTATTTGCTATATCAACAGCAATAAGTACCGAATGTTGGTGATCGTGTTGTAAGAAACTAAAGTATATACTAGTAATATGTGAAATTATGGTATACTACTGTATATACTGGTATTGTGTGAAACTAAGGTATCTACTGTATACATTGTTTAGAGAACTGCACCCATTTTCTAGAACTCAAATTGTAGACTCATAATATATGACTAACTCAAATTTTCTCAAATTTCAATGTTAAATAGCGTCAAGATTTTTCTGAATACACAACTAATTTAATGCCATACTACTACGATTATAAAACTTCTCTACAGATTAAAAGGCTGTCAAAATTAACTGATAGATTCTTATCAAAACTATAGTGTTACGAGGCAAGTCACCTTTTACTTTTATAATTTGGAAAGAGAAAGATCTAACGAATAAGCATTATTTGACTCACTCTTTTGTAGTTATAACGAACGGTGACAATTTTGATTCAGAAGGTGCAGACTTCCTTTTTGAAACCCGGATAGTGTTGTTGGTTCGTGAGGCTCAATGAACATAAATACTTCCCACTTTGGCCTAATTGATGGGAGTGAGCAGCTGTACTATGTTGAATTAAGAGATCAAAGAGCTACAATTAAATGACACGCCTTACAATTTGATACAAAGGAAACTCAAATTAGGTCCGTCTGTTGAAATTTCAACAAACATTAGCTATGAGGGATGAAATTGTGCTTTTGAAATGACTCTCTTCTCATTCAGCACCTGAGTTTTAAATTCGAGAGATAAAAAAGGAAATGACAGTAGTTTTTCTGTTGCCTTGTAAAAATAAGTACAAGAAAACGAAAAACGAATATAAAGGAGAGAACAAAAATTGATTTTCCTTCTCTCTGCCCAACAAACAGGAAATGTATCGCTAACAATCATCTTTGTAGATGACTTTGGAATTCAGTTACTGCTTCACTTTCGACCCTTACTCCAATGCACTTTTGGAATGGCAGGAAAAGTCACTTTATTCGAATTCCTGAAGGATTAGAAAACATGAAAAACGAAGAAGAAATTGGTATGAATTCCGCCTTTTTCACTTTTTCTTCTTTCTGTTTCTCTTCACTTTCATCTACTTTTTATCTCTAACTGTAACTCCAACATATAGTTCCGACATGAAAGAATTTTTCCAAAAACGAAACCAATGCACCAACAAAGATTCAATATACGAAACACGACCTTTCAAATAACAAGAGTCATTTGGGAGATTCCATATCCAACATAAAACTTAACAACCCACACTCAATCAATTTGAAAAAAGCAAAATACGACAAAATGTGTACTAACCTCACTTATGTAGAAAGCATTTTATTATTATTATTTGCAACTCTAGCTCAAAACGACACTGAATCTATAGTTATATATTTCAATTTGAGATTAATAAAAGGACATTTTCCTTGAATGATTCTACAAAAATGAGAAATTTTGATAAAAATTTTGGTTTTGTTCCCCGGCTCTTTGCAGATCGAGTAGAAGAATACTCTAGATTCTTTGAATCACGAAATACTTGAAACAATGTTCAACAGTGAAAAGATTTTACTTTTAACCGTTGGCTTTACTAGAGAAAGTGGTGCTTTTTAAGTATGTCCAACTTTTTTTCCTGCAATAGGTAANCTTTTAACCGTTGGCTTTACTAGAGAAAGTGGTGCTTTTTAAGTATGTCCAACTTTTTTTCCTGCAATAGGTAAATTTTTTTAGCTCTAAATAATATTTTTATTAAAGAACATTGAAAATAGTGAGAGTTTTTTTTTTAATCGGATTACTAAGGTTGTTATGTTTTCCTTAAAATCAAGTTTTATTTCTAANTTTTTTTTAATCGGATTACTAAGGTTGTTATGTTTTCCTTAAAATCAAGTTTTATTTCTAAGATGCTTTCCAGTAAAAAGAAAGCTTGTTGCACTTGAAGCAAGTTCGAAAAACTTGTTTTTCAATATATCACAGTTCTTGACACTTTGATCCTAATGACCTAATTCAAAAAATCAGTAAATCGCTCTACTTTTCAATGTTCTCTCATGAAAAATATCATTTGGAGCGAAAAAAGTTGACCTGATGAGATAACCTGTCTTGCTTTTGATAAATTATTGCATGAATCTTTTTCTTTCTAGTGCTATCGACAAAAAGCTTGAATGTACGTCGTGTTACTTGTGCTAAGTTTTAATAATTATTCAAACTATTCAATTTTTTTTGTTCCGCAGTACTGATTATTCATTAACACCGTATGAAAACTGGAGTTACTCTTCCAACTCAACAAACCTTAACGTTCGAACAAAATTTTGCCTAGTAAATGGAAGGCCTAGAGTAAACCTCTAGCTGTAGCAGAAGATTCAAATTTTAGATAGACAAAAAAAATTTTTTCTATTTTTCAATTAAACACTACGGCAGATAAGCATCAAAAATGGGTATAGGGACTTTAAAGTATTGTTACGATTCTTCTGCATCAAAATAGAAGAATCCTCAAACTCGTAGCTTTAAAACTTCAGATATCCAAGTCAATAAAAATACAAGAAAATACTGTTTCAATTTTCAATAATTTATTTATTTTTCTAAAGAAAACCTTTTGGCATTGCAGTCAGCTGAGCTCTAGAAGAGTTCTACCAAAATACTGATACCCTTGGTCAAAATTGTAGCGCTTCATATGTCATAGTGCGGACTTATAGCACATCCGACTTCGGTTAAATTTAATTTAAACTTCTAGAAATAAATGTAAATGAATAAAAGCCAAACTTTTCTTGCAAAAGTTAAAATTACAAATATAAAAGTAATAAAATAAAGAAAAATAATTCCTTTCTGAGATAACCTTACTGATTAACATAATTATCTTCAACTTAATGAACTAAATCAAAAATACTACAAATAATAACAAATTATAAATTTACATAATTACAAACTAAATTAAACAAAATGATACAGAAAAATTAGCGAACCAAATACGATAAAATATAAACAATTATGTCTCTGTTACAGTCTAAACAGCTTGTATAAACTATAACGAAACCATTCACACTTTTGTAGTGCATTGATGTTCCCGACATCAACGAACAGAAAGTACGTACGAACGACAGAGGTGAAGTAGGCAGATAAATTATATTACATGAATTGAAATTGTAGCTCCATTTTTGACCTATGGTATATAAAAAAAATATAAAAAAATATATAACTACTGTGCCATATTTGCTGAATCATGAGTTTGAAGAAAAGTGAGAAAGTATGAAGGAAATAATGTGTAAGAGCGTATGTTTTGTGAAGCAGTTGTAGTAAAGTAGTAAGGTAATAGGTCTCTCATGCGTAGGTTGAAGATATCCGTAGAGAAAATTTAAGTAGAAAGGAAATATGTTGTTGAATGAAAGGCAGAAAATCCTCTCAGACTCAACTGCACTTGACTTAATACATAGGAAATGTGGAAGTGAGATGAAATTCCGTTTCTGATAAACCTCCTCCAGTCCACCAGAAATATACAAAGAAAAGGAAGAAATGCGTGTATCTTGGTAGAGTGTTGTGATTGGCTATTTGCTCTTGGAGAGTTGATAGAGAGACACATATGTGTCTTTGGAGAATCAACAGCAGAACATCAACCTCACTCTCCTTGTTACAGTAAGATAAATTGTGCCGTTGGCAGGAATTTCAACCCTCACAAATTCAGATCACTCGCGTCTCTTACAAATGACGACACGTAATTTGAATTCTTCCGGGACCCAAAGGCCACTCAATGGACAATTGCCAACATAGAAGAAATGATGATAGCTGTCGACTATACAACGAGCGACGACTATAGCTTCGGAACAGTTGGGATAAGAGTTCACAATGACTCTGAGTCATGAATCTGAGTCATATATGACTCAAAATCTAAGTCTTCTTATATATTTATTTTAAATTTGTGACGTTTATTTATTAAATTAGGATTTATTGAGTCATGACTTTGAGTCTAATGACTACAACACTTTGTATTGTCGGTATAATGATCCTGAGACGTGACTCAATGGCTCATAATTTGAAAATTATATTTAGTATTGAATTTTGAAATTTAAGGTTTATTCTGTTTATGTTCAAAGCAATGAGTCATATTTTTGAGTCACTGAGAGTCACAATTCAGAATTTACATGAGTAAGTTAAGCTATGATTCACATAAGGGACATGTGATTCTGAGTCAAAAAATAGTTATATGGTTGGAATCAATGTTCCTCACTCTGTGTCGCATGGAGACTGGAAACTTATCAGCCAAAAATTGAGTCATTGAATTAAGACACTTGAATTAAATGAGTCTTAACTTTCTGGGCCTGTCCTAATGACTCTGATACATGACTCCATGACTCAGAGTTTGGCGACAATACTATATATTTTATACCAAAATTAAATATTTTTCTTTACAATAGATTTGATGAGTCAAAACTCATGACTCGCTAGTTTAACCAGATCAGCCTAATTCAAACTTGTAGCAACACAATAGTATTTCAAATCTGAGTCCTTCACAAACTTCAGGACTGACTCAAAATTAGTAAAAAACAATGACTCAATGAGTCATGATGCTGACTAAAAAAAATTTATCAGTACGAACCTTAATAATTGGTTTAGCCAGATTGTTATATAATATACCCAACTCTTCAGAGTAGAAATTTCATTAAAAATCAGTATTTCCTTTTGAAATAATTCTACCATGCATAGTTTAGAATTTTGAGTTATTGAGTAGGATTATTGAGTTCACTCGATGAATAATTTCATTAAGTCTACCCTCAAAATGAGCTTGTGAACTGCTTCAGAAAACATTGGTTTCAAATTTCATTGGGTGTAGATTGTGGAGTAGTAGTGGTTAGATTCATAAAAGAGATACATATAATATCAAAATTTGAACGTTCCCAGACTCAAGAATGAGTGGTCAATTTTGATGAGAAATGAAGATACTCTGTCTGGATATGAATTCTAAACAGATCCCTCAATCATCCTCAAAGGATATAGTTTAAGTTGGATTGGTATGAAATTTGGTATCAGAAGGACGTGGTTTGATATTTGAATTAAGACGGTAGTGGTTGAGAGTATAGTTGTTCAAACAGAGACTCCAGTGGGTTATGAATTTGGAATGGATTGGAAATTGGAGTCGGAGGGAATAAATCAGTTCGAAGAAAGCGGGTGACGGAGCATAATAAGAATCAGATCCAATAAACCTCCAAAATTTCCACATGAAACACCATAGCAATATCCTTACTTCTCATATCTCCCCACTCACACTCTTCCCAAACATGAAACACATTTCCGACTATTAGAAACCAAATTTAAATAGGTTCCCAGCCCCCGCCGTTTTACACTTCACTTCATCCAAACAACCCCAACCTCTTATTACACTTACTCGGACCAACTCTACTCACTCTCATAATCCTAAAACCCACCTTCAAACTTCTTCTAATAGCTTCTGTTCACTAATCCATATTTTTTTTTCAAAATTACAGGCTTGGATTTAGTAGGTTTTAGTAAAATATACAACTTATATTTTACAACTTTGCAAATAGAATCATTATAATAAAGCAGGTTAAACATAGTCAATTTGAGTAATTTTTTATTACAGTCTGCAAATGGCTACAAAAGTTGACAGATTTGGTATCAGTGTCAAGCTTTTGACAGTTCTCTTCATATGACAATGAAGTCCGGTTATAGTGACACCGTAGGGACCGGCAGGATTGTTCAGTATAGCCGGAGTTCATTATACTCGTATAGTGAACGGACCCTACAATTCTATAATTCTTCATTATATCCAAATATTTTACTATAAATTCAGGTGCGTCGATGTAGGCAAGTACTGGGTGATGAAAATTTGCTTAAGACTGAATACAGTCATGTTCTCATGATGAATTTCCATTCCAAGTAGAGTCGATGCTTCCATCATTTTCTCCGAAACTATCGCAAAACTAATTTAGGCAAAATTATGATTGATTTTGGTAAAGTCTTTTGGTCCCTCCAATTGAACTAGCTTTTTTTTGGCTTTGAAGCTAGGTTCCCTGGGTCCATAGGCTACTTGTGTTGGCAGGTATGAAGAGGTGCCTAATGTGTTAAATTAGGAATGGTGGATCACAATAAAAGGGCTTTTCGGTTTGATTCCTGTAAGGTAATTTTTCACTGAGTACGGAATTTTGAAAAAAATGAAAAAATTCATTCAAGCTGTCTTATTTGCCTTAAGAACATTAAAGTTGTTAGTTAAAGTTGTGCACAACAAACTTAATTACTTTTAAAGCATAATGAGTTTGATAATATTGCTACGATAATTGGGTTCTATTTTTTGGATCTAGTTACATTTGGTTACAATAACAAAATGACACGTTCCATGAACTACTCCCCACAAGATCGAGTTCTTCTATGCTACAAGAAAAATATTTCGTGGCTGGATTTGACTTTTAAATTGCAGTATTTTAAATAAAACTCACCATGGGGTTCCATCATAGTCGTGTGCACAGATGGGCATAGAAGAATAAGGAAGAATTCAGACATATTTCATGCTCGGGACAGGTTGGATTGGTTCACTAAGGCCGTAAGTTCAGCTTAGCCGATTTCATTATAGTCGGACTACTTAACACATAATCTCCCATTTGCTTAGCACGGACCGGACAGTGTAGTTTGCTATAGCCGGACTATACGCCGACTTCGCTGTAGTATCAAGCTAATTCTCCAATATCGATTAATGCTTAAGTAATACAATCAACACGAAGTAGGGATTTTCCCCTAGTTCTGCTTTGAACTAAAGTAATGTATTATCATACGAGATTAATGGAAAAAGTGGAAAACCAGGCTGAAGGTGGCCTTTTCGCCAAGTTCTTGCCATAGGTATTACTTATAATAAACCTCTCCCACGGAAGTAGTAGCTTGAGCTAGAAACGAAACGATTTTGCTGAAACAATACATAGAGTCCCAGAAAAATAAGACAAACAAAAGTTTTTTGCGACTTTGAAAATTATGGTAGTTGCAAAGTAAAAATAAAGTAATACCTGCAATACCGAGACTTTATGAATTGTCCAGTTTATAAATCACTGTCAACTTTATGAACTCGTAAATGCTCGCTAATTTCAATATACGAATTTTGGATCAAAGTATTTTTTCACATGCACAAAGTATCCTGCCTCTATTGTTACGAATCATACTGATTCGATAAATCCCTTTCTCACATTTTGGGGTGTATCTTAGCATTTCTAAATAATTGTTTAACTTAGAAAATAAATTTTTATACATTTTAATTAATTCTATAAAGGGGATTACGTGTAGGAATAAAAGTTTTTGACAAAAGGTGTTTCATGATTAATAATAATTAATTGGAATCAATTTAAAAAAAACATTAATTTCTTCAATAAATTGAGTTTCGAATGAGTCTAGTGATTTTTTCCAGCAGTTATTTATAGAGTGAAGTCATAGTTCTGCAAAATTGTCTTACTCGGATGAACAAAGTGAAAGCAAAGATAGCATTCCTTGGTGTTATTTTAAAAAGACTGACTAAATGTGAAATGCATGGATTCTTATATGATATGCTTGAAAACGATATGACCGAAAATAATATGATTGAGTACAATAAAATCGTCTAGATAAATTCATACCAAAATATGAGATTTGTTCATTTTGATATTTGATCCATTTTGCCGTTTGATCAATATTGCTTTCGATCAATATCGTTTGCAATTTTATTGTTTCCAAGATTTTTTTGTTTTTGGAGCTATTGCCTAACACGGAAATGAATTCACATTTTTATAAAGATAAATTCCTTTACTCATGTAATAAATGAAACGAATTCGCTGCGGCAATGGTTCCCTTTTTTCTTATTTCACCAAACTCATACTCAATCCGCTTCTCACCTATCAACTAGTCCCAATGTTTTCAACAAGTATCTCTTATTGCTATTGGGACGCTATTCAAACAGAAATTTAGACTTAAGATTAGCAGTTTGTAAATTTTAAATTCATTTATTTAAATTTACAAAATTAAATTCAAGATCTTAAATATTAAAAATAGCATGCTTTGTCGATATTTCATTCTGTTCAACAAAGCAGGTTGAGTACTAGCAAGCGACGATAATGGACAATCTTACATTGGAAGAGGTGAAAAACTTGAATGTGGAGAACCTAAAATTCTCAGGCGAATTTTGGATTTAGCTGCACTCATATGATAAATTTCCACCGTAACACGCCCAGTTCGTCTGGAAATTTTAGCTTCGCGTCACTAAAAGTTTTCTCCTAGCTAAATACTAGATTTTTCATAATCTTCACTTCCTAATATTCATACTTTGATGAAAGACTCAAAAATGAATCAACCAAACCCGTATATGCAATAGACCATTCATGAGACTAATTTAAATTCCGTAGTCACTGCGTCACTTCAAGTAAAATTGTTGTTTTAACACTTAATTCTTATTACAAATTTTTAATTGAATATCATCATAAATGCATTGTCAAATAAGCGATACTTGTTGAAAACATTGGGAATAGTTGAGAAGAAGATTGAGTATGAGTTGAGTGAGGCGTAAAGAGAAAAACTTCTCCGCATCACTTTTTACTCAACACGAGAGATGGGGATTTATTTGCATAAAAAAGTTACCATCCGAGCTTTAAGAGGAGTCCTAAAAAACGACACTCGATGTTGTCGCCTTTGCACTTACGACAAATTTGATTGGATTTTCTCCTGTTGAAATACTTTTTAAATCCAATAAACCGAATCCTTGCACTGTAATTGTAATAGTATTTTTACAATATTTATGCATCGTGTTTATACGTTTCAAAGCATACATTTCAGCATATTGTACATAAGTTAAGACGAAAACAATGATGTCAGAAAGTATTGGAATTGAAAATTTATGCAGTGGATATATGCACCAACAAGTTGTTTAAGCTTGCATTTGCTCTCAGCGATTGGATCAATTAGAATTACTTTTAATTAATTACATCAATTACAATTACTTTTAATTAACTACATCAATTACAATTACTTTTAATTAAGTACGTCAATTACAGGTAATACATCAACTAAATGGTAGGGGTAATTGTATTAGATTTGTACTGTTGTGATAGCAATATACTGAATTTTATTTGAAATTTAAGATAATTGAAGTAATTGTAACTATTTGCTTTCTGATTACATGCAACAATTTTTTGCTCCAAGTTTGCTATAATGTAACATTTTTCAGCAGCAATTCTTATTTTCTGTTGTTTATAAGCGATAAATAATGGATAAGTATATGAATAGTTATTCTTATTATGTCAAAACGATGTTCAATTATGGAAAGGCAATTATCATTGCCTTTTCTATTTTTTACACGTAATCAAGTGCAGAATCTGCCATAATTTGATAAAGAGTGAAGAAAGCTGTTTTATAAAAAAAACATGCACAAAAAAATAAGGGTTACGACGCTAATTATAGCTTACTATAGCATAGAAGGAATGAGAGAAACAGTACTTCCATTTTATACCGAATTATTAATCACCCTATAAACCGAAGAGAATTTTTCACAACTAAAGTGAAAAATTGAAAGTAATACAAGTTATTGTTATTGTAATTGTAGTTGAACCCAATTTTTTAAAGTAAAGTGTAATAGGTAATTAAATAACAGTGTTGCTGTAATTTTCCGAATTTTGCAATTACCACATGAGATGGCCGCATATGCACCAAAATTCGATTACAGTTAAAGCTCGTCACAACATCGAATGGAGTAGCCAGATTTGGTTGTTACAACAATTTTTCTTCAAATAAATTAGGAGAATTATTCTCCTAAATAACTAAATTTTTTGAAATAGAAATATAAAATTTATTTATAAAATAATATGACGAAATCGGGATTGTTGTTATAGCTGTTGTTATATGTTGTTATATTGTTGTTATAGCTCCATAAGGGTAAATAGGAGCAAATTTTTGCGTTCCTTAACTAATTTATAAAAGCTTAAACAGCATTTAATTAATTACTGTTCAAACTTTACACGAATAAGCTCACAAAACACTTCTGAACACGATTTATGTTTAATTTGATTGAACTTCATTTTTGTTACTTACTGACATCGTCTTCAAAATTTGCCGTCCTAAATCGTCAAAAATTATGTCTACATCATTGGATACAATGACGAACCGATTCAGTGAACACAACAATGTAAAACTTTCTGTGACAAGTTTTGTTTAATAATGTATATTATCGGATGAAAAATAGAAATATTTTTCCAAAACCGTGGACATTGAGCATCTTTGAGAATTACTTGTTTCATACTTAATAAAATGAAAATCAGCCTTTATCTGTCTTGTATCTATAATTTACTGTCTCTTTTATCCTAATTTTACTCTATTGTGTTTTTTAATATGATCACCTTGGTAATTCCACGTTTATATCGCTCTGATTGTCACCGTCGTAATTTTCTTAAACTTTTCTGAAAAGAATTGGCATTTAGAAAATTGGAAATGGCATAGATAGGAAAATTAGCTCTTCCTCATAATATAAAATGTTGAAAAAGTATTTCCTGTCTGAGCCTAATTCTCTTGAAATGAAAGTGATCCGAATGAGTTTTGTCACTAGGCATTTGTCTGTTATTGTTTACTGTCTGGTTGGGAAAATAATTGAAAAAGTTGTTATTTCCTTCCACGGATGGTCTCAATTTGTGTAAATATTTGATTTCTTTGAACTCTTATTTTCTTTGTTCTTCCATTAATTGGAAGAATTCTAAGTAATATGAATGAACTCGACTAGCTAATGAACTTCTATATCTTTTTACCATCAACTTTTCATATTTTTATTTTCAAAGCTCACAGTGTTATACGACCTTCATCGTCAAACAACTTGTCGCTCAAGAAATTTCTGAAACTGGTCAAAAGCGTTGCACCCCCTACAATGATTTTTTTCAGTAGAAACTATTTTATGAAATCGTAGTCAATCGAACCCTTGAAAGCCAGGAGGAGCCGTGCCGTTGTTTACTGCTTGAGTTGACTTAGTCATGAATAGATAATAGCAGAATAACTGATAACTTAAAACAATGACTTCATATTGTAAGTTTACTTTGGGAGTTGACTAATAAGTCATCAAAATTATTCTTTGACTTTGGAATTACTGATAAATAAAAACCTATAGTGCCTTAAGTCGTAAGCTTGGTTACGTAATATGTCAAAGATCTTTCCTATTTCTTTTTTCATTCGGAAACCTAGAAGAGAAGTATTCAGGTATAAACCAACCCTAATTGCACTTTGTGCACAGTGGCACTGCCTCTGGTGCCAGAATGCAAAAAGGTTTACGGAGTAAAGGTACTAAATGTTTTTGTCAGTAATGCAAAAGCCATGGACTAATTTTGATGACTCAGGCAGTTCTCAATGTGAACTTTTGAAGAACAACATTCATCATAAAATGGGCAATATTAACATTTTGGTGGAAAATTAAATCATTTAGTTTAAATCATGAGCGAACAAAGCTGTTATTGTAGGGTAGTAAGTCTACACTAACTAAAACTAACAATTTCTATTTTTATTCCAATGTTTTGGTTAGTGGTAAAAAGCATTTAAATATTTTCAACTTATAATTCCCATGACAATGTTGCGTTAATAAATTAATATTGTCATGGGAATTACACATTAACAGTCTTATCAGAAACTGCTTTTACAGAATTAAAAGCCTATATAAAATAATAGACAATGAACCACTAGAATCTAGACTTGTTGTAAACAATGCGCTAGTAATGTTTATTATTAGGTATATGTCTGTTTTCTGGGGAACAGAAATTTCAATCATTTGAATAAAATATAACGAGTGATTAGGACTTTGGATAGATTTGTCATTGATAAGTCTTTTAATTTTCCTAGAAATTTTTGACGCATTGAAATGATACTTTCCTTTACAACTAAATCACGTCGATGTTCTGTGTATTTTTTATAAATTAGTGAATTACAAACCAATTGAATTTTTTCAAGAACACTTGATAAAATGTTCTCAGCGACAAAACTCCAACACTAGATTATCTAACTCCAATGTTAGTTCTTTTCATGGTAAGAATCGATATGAGTATTTAACATTACATGTATTAGCTGCTAAATATTAGAATGAACTTCTTACCAATGTTAAACAGAAATTGAAATTTAATTTATTAAAAATTGCTCTAAGAGTACATAAATATCAGCAAAATCTCAATCAGTAATGCAACTTTTACTATATTTTAAATTAGTGTTTTAACCTTAATATTTAAAATAAGTTTTAGCTATAAGCATTTTGTAAAATCCAATTTACAAGGAATTATGCATTTTGTATCTGTTAATAAAAAAATTAAATTAAAATTAAACAATAAAATAAAATAAAAAAGTAAAAAAATATTAAAAAATAAACATTAAAAAAAAGTAAAAAAAAAGAAAATAATAATAATAAAATAAAGTTTAAGTTTTGAGTTCGTTCCTGTCTCAATCGAGTCAAGCGGAGTGTGGGGACCCAAAGGACTAACACTCATCAAGAAAATCGGCAACCTTCTACAAACAGCCACCGGGGAACCACGAGCAACCTCATTTCTAATCCAACGTATAAGTCTGGCTTTACAACGAGGAAACGCCTCTTCTATTCTGGGAACGCTCCCCAAAAGAAAACAGCTGGAAGAAGTATTCTATCTTTAAAAAATTTCATCACTTTTTTACTAATTTCAAACAGTTTCTATAAGATCTTTTCATTAGAAATAAAAGTAACACAATTTAAAAAAATAAAAAGTAAAGAAATAAAAAATAAAAAATAAATAAATAAAGTAAAACAGAAAAATTAAAAAAGTATAAAATTAAGATTAAAAAAGTAAAAAAGTATAAAATTAAAAAAGTAAAAAATTAAAAAATTAAAAAATTAAATTTACAATGCGAAGTCACTATGCCTTAAACTTCACCCCAATGGTTAATTAAGTTAATTTTGATCACTAGTCACCTCCCACGGTAAATCTCCGGCGCGATTTCTCCTAGGCACGTTCTGTGTAAGCTGTTCCAATTAGTTTTTATTTCTATTTAAGAAGGCATTTTTGGTGCAATTTTGTTTAATTTTGAATCCAGTTAAGAATCTCAACTTTTGTTTTAGATATAGTGGATCAAGTTAAGTTATTGGGACTTTCATGTTGCCATATGCAAATATGTCAAATGATTTGCCCATTAGTGCGACTAATGTGAAGAATGAGAGAAGATCCTTAACTGACATCGATATTTGGATGGATGTATTAGTGTGTCAAAATCAAAGATTGTTTCTTGTATAATACCCATTAAATTAGGTTATTGAAAATGTGTTTAAAGGATAGCATTTTGCCTTCCCAAAAAGTCATCAAAGGATGAAATGGCAAAGGGTACAAGTTTGATATCAATGATTGGATAGGTGTCAGAGTGCATACAGAAATAACGATTGTTATTACGTGGAAGCTTTCAAATATAGTTATTTAAAGTGCTTTCAAAATATAGAAATTTTAATCTTTCAAAGTTAGCAAAGGAAGACTGTATGTTAATTTTAAGGTTTTTTGCTTGAATAATTAAAAGGGAAAATTTGAACCAAACGGAGGGATGAGTAATTATGAATGGTTTGAAAGCTCTTTGGGAGCACGGGCGCCTATTTAATTGAAGTAAGAAAAATTAAGGGACAAAATAAATGAGAATTTGACAACCCATAGTTCTAGACAAACCCTTAAACTAATAGAAAATGTCTTTAGCGATTTTAACATTTACAAAAACATAAGAACACTTTCTACTTTTTACTTGCACTGAAAATTCGTAGCTCAAAGTTTTGCACAGAGTTATCAGAGACCGACTATTTATGTATTATAAACTTTTTCAAATTCATTTGGAAGCCCCTGAACTCTCGGATCTCCACCGATCAAAGGCTCAAGATGTAAATAACGTTTAAATATTTCCCAATATTATTCAATATTTCTTACATATGTCCATATAAATTAATTACCTAGTTATTTTGATGTTTTGAAAGAAAAAAAAACTTTTTTTTGTAAATTATCATGAAATTTTAGGTGGTAAATTTAATGCCAACGTAAAAATTGTCTTCCTCAAGTCAATTCCCTGCGCTTTCCAAAATCCGCAATGAATATTTCAAAGTTATGAATCATTGATGGATCGATGTCTATGTACAGTTTTAGTGAAAGTTCTAGGTTCGAACTTAAGGATTTTCTTCGAACCTTTATGCTCTAATCTTAACGGAAATTTTGAATTAAAAAATTACCATTTTAGTTGTACAAATTTAACAAAGTTCACAGATTCCTTTGAAAATTTATAAAAGCATCTAAACTTACAGGTTCTATATGGACTATGTTGAACTTATGAAATATTAGGTAAGTCTAATATAATAATTTCAACCAAAATTGGAAACTATGGTAAACTTGGTTAAAACTGCTACTTCAAAACTTGGTATATAAATATAAACTGAAATTTAATACAAAGAATTAGAATTAAAACAACTTTGCAAAATATAAAAACTGAAAAATTACAAAACAAAGTTTCCTTCAAACGATATTCTTGTCGTGTTTATGCATAGTTTTATGGCAATTTGTCAGCAAATTGATCGACAAATGCTCTTAGTAGATGGAATGCTCTAATTTAAACATTTTCAATTAAAAAATTTTTTATACACATACATTGTAATTTGCTTCCATGTGAATTTCATTGATGTTTCAAACGGAGTAGGTAAATAATTTTTCAAAAATGCATGAAAAAGTTCATCTGTGGAATACGATTAGATATGTCCATTAAAATTTCAGCTTAATCCTTCCATAAACGTCAGGGAATTAAATTGGCAAATAAACCCTATTTTTAAGGTTTACACCCTGTTGTCCCGCATTAATAAATTAAAAAAAAGTTTCTGCTCACACGACAATTTGAATGACATTTGCGAACATGATTTGAGATTTTTGACACAATTTCCCTCGATATTTATAAATTATTCATAAATATTTATTATAAAACGGAACATTTAAGTAAATTTATGTACGGATTTGTATGTAAATATAAATAAATATTTTGGCATATGGTTATAAATATACAGTGGAATTCGTTTAACGTCACTCCCAAGAGAGCCCAAATTCTTGGTGATATAAAGCGAAGCTGACAGAAAGCGATAAATGCAACTTTTTAAAATTTGGTGTTTAACACTGTCTTTTGGGATAAGAAAGGATTTGTGAATCTTGGCTTATGTGTTAATTTTACTATGACAGAGTGAGTGTTCAAAATTACATACTTCTAGCCTAAAAAAATAGTCAGCATTGTTTTNGTTAATTTTACTATGACAGAGTGAGTGTTCAAAATTACATACTTCTAGCCTAAAAAAATAGTCAGCATTGTTTTCTGCACACAACATGAAAATGTTTCTTCGATGATAATTTTTTCTAAATTTTCTAAGCAACAGTTAGCATCTTTCGAAGCTCGTTCGATTGAACATTGCAAAGAATCCACATCTTAATTTTCTGAAGGCTCTTCTGAACTTGTCTCATACTAGGAATATATTCATGATTAACTAAACTGTGTTTCTACTTGCAGCATGTTGAATCTGGACTCTCTTTTTCAGAATTTTACTTAATGTACTTTTTTCAATGTGATAGTTGTCAGAGATAACTTTCCTACTCACTTTGTTGTCTAAGTTTACTAAAATCTGCAACTTCTGTTTAATTGTTACTTCTGTTCTTTTTTCTATCTCCATTGTGTTAAAGTGTAAAGTGAATGATATACAATTTCGAGAAATTAAAGAAGCATAGATGTGAAATTCAAACAATGGCAACAAAGTTGCCATTAAAAGAAGTAAACTTCCATCTATGGGGTTGGAATGGGTGACTCAATATGAAATATGAAATTAGGCTAATTGACATAACGCGACCTATTCTTACACTTAAGTGCATGGACATCCATCGGGAATTTTAATATTGGTGATACAAACAGGCTTGTGACAGAAGAATTGTGACATTAAACGAGTTTCACTGTATTTGTAGGCCTCTGATTAGTATACAAGAGGATATTAAATTTCGCATGTCATAATTTACTAAAGACCAAAGTTTCTGAGAAATTTAGTTGTATGCGCTGTCGGAACATTGTTAACGGCTGTTTCTGGTGTTTTTAAAGATCGAATAACTTCTAGATTTGAAAGTTGTGTGATTACAACTCTCAAAACAACAATATCCTATAAAGTGCTGGATAGCAGCGCAAACTAGCTCAAATACTTCCCGCTAATCACAATCAAATACGTTTGTCATATATCATTCTTTGAAACTATAGCCATGCTTGCAGTAGCTTCTTAGACTTTTTGTTTGTTTTTGGCTTCACAAATATCCAGTTAATTTTCGATAATTTTAACATCGCGTCAATATTTTTAATTATTAAACAAGTGTTTTTCAATCGCGATGACTTTTCCTAGCCTCTACTGAATATTTTCCAATCACTAGGTAAATTTGATTTGATTGTTCCTAATACAGTGAACTTTTAATCTGGCAGTCTATTTATGATACGGTTGTTAATGAATTCTTGTTATATTGAACCTATTTTCTCGGTTCGTTTAACTTTATTAAAAACGAAATCTGCTGTGGTGATATGAGTATCATTACTATGAGTTTCAAATAGGAAAATTACAACCAATGGTCAAATTAAATCAGTAGATGTTAGAATTGCCAATTACCTAGTTTATAATTTAATCGAAAAACATTGACGACGCAGGCGTCTATTTTTTTGAGGAACAGACTCAAAAGTTTTGGGGTGAAATCAAAATCTACGTATCCTTTGGCCTGGTATTTAAATTACACTCTGTATAATAGAGTTTCTGGACCTTGTAATCGAATTCTAATTTCCTGGGCTACTTTGTGGGATTAGGTGAGAAACTTTTTGTCGGTGGAGGGGATTTAACTTTCTAACCTCTTCTTTATTCAGGAAAGAGAGTGATTTAGAATACAAGAGGAAGAGAGATTTTGAATATGCCTTGGGATGTGTAAGACCTTTGAACTCAGATGATATTTAGTGGAGGGAATAAGAAAATTTTAAAATTCGTCTTCTGTAAAAAGATGATGAGTTGAAGGAGAAAGTAGGATTAAAAATTCAATTAACTTTGGAGCAACAGGAGAAGAAGAGAAGAAACACCGAAGAGACACTTTGGGTTCCTAGTAGTTGATGGAAATGTTGAATTATCTCCAGATGAATAATACAAAGAAAAAGGATTTTGACTTTGTGAATATGTAATTATGAAAATGTGTACTTATACTTAAAAGGATTATTATGCATTCATAATCTCCTATTTCTATCTACTTTACAAACATAAGTTTTCATCTTTTTCTGCTATGATGGACACTGTCAAAAAGTATAAATAATAAATTATGGACAGACGGATAAGACATATGTTTGTATAAACCCATTTTTCAACGATTTGGTCACTGATACCATAGTCAGGGACTTGTAATCACCAAATTCAATCTTAAAATAAGTNCCATTTTTCAACGATTTGGTCACTGATACCATAGTCAGGGACTTGTAATCACCAAATTCAATCTTAAAATAAGTTACTTTTTAATTCAAATTTCCTAATGGAAAATGAAAATTTATGAAAGCTTCCTTTTCCTTTCGTTTTTTCTTTCTCCAGAAACGAAAAGGAAAGGAAATGATCAGGTTGAAAACGAAAACGGATTCTGAANCCATTTTTCAACGATTTGGTCACTGATACCATAGTCAGGGACTTGTAATCACCAAATTCAATCTTAAAATAAGTCACTTTTTAATTCAAATTTCCTAATGGAAAATGAAAATTTATGAAAGCTTCCTTTTTCTTTCGTTTTTTCTTTCTCCAGAAACGAAAAGGAAAGGAAATGATCAGGTTGAAAACGAAAACGGATTCTGAATCCAAAAACAAAAAAGAAAGAGAAATAAAAGGAACCGGTAGTTTTCACATAAATTTTCAGAATCAAGTAAACTTATCCAATTATGTCATCCCGTACCACAATAGGTTCTTAATGGTTTCCGATTTTATCAGCCTCAGTGTAGTCAAATAAATGACTCAATGACACCTACATTCTTGTTGAGTTAGAGTCCTTGATTTGTTTTTGCTTAAGTCTTGTGGGGATTTGAGCATAAGACTCAATCCCCACTACTGTACTCATAAATGAGACAGTAGACTCCTTACCTGGCAATGAATGACCAGGAAGGAAAGTTCGGAGTTGTATTGAGTTTGAGAACAGGATTGCCCAACTAGGCTCTGTAGCACAAATGGTTAGTGCGTTGGGTTCGGAATATCCAAGACGTGGGATCATACCCCACCAGAGACCAAATTTTTGTGGCAATCCCTGTATCACACTCAAAGTGGCGGGTCAGCCCCGCCACAGTCTACTAATATGACGTTTTAATTCTATACATGTAACTTCTTATGCAAATATCAGTTGTATTTTTGGCTCAGAATCACTACTATGACTCAAAAATTATTACATAAATGTTGCTACTATAAATAAGATATCTTATCCTTTATACTGAGTTAATGCGTTATCACTGAGAGTCATATAGTCAGTAGAATGGTTGACGACTTTGATTCAATTGATTGGAAAGATCAATCAATCAGAAATACAATGCATGGTTAGCAGTTATTTAGTGTGAGTCATTGGGCAACTTAATACACACGAAAACTCATTATTGTCTTAATTATTTAGGTTTTATTATCATTTTTGTATATTTTTTTACAAAAATCTTTTTCCCGTTATTTTACCTTTGATTTTTGTTTTTTCGTTTTCCACTGCATTGAAAACGAAAATGAGAGGAAAGGAAAAAATTTCGTTTTCAAAGATATGAAAAGAAAAGGAAACAATTTTCCGTTTTCGTTTTTAAAGGAAAGATTTTTAATTTTTCATCACCACTAACTATCTCCACACACGGCGTGAAAATCAACATTTGAGTCCCACACATGCATAAATTTGTAGTTTATAATATAAACCTTATATTCATATAATTTCCAACTTGCAGTCTTAATCACTAAAATTTATTCAACAACCTCTGTCACATAACCAAATTATAAATATTACATCAACATACAACACTCTGCCCCTATGAAGCTAATGATGTAAACAAAAACAAAGCTTTCAAACAAGCTTCAATTAGATAAGAAATCTGGCTCAAAAACGTGGAGTAATTTTTAAAGATTTCAAAAGGTAATTTGACATTTGTTATTGGAAACTTCCACTCTATTGAATTACCATGGCTAAATTTATATCCACAATGAAATTAACTCTACGACAGGGATCAAATACAATTTTGAATATATCGTGATTCATCATTGTCACTACTTTTGAGCCGAATAGATGAAGTAAATCAAATAAGAAAATTCTACACTAAATTATATTGTTAAGATTGGTCAGGATTTTGTTTAGAATTACTAATAATTCCACATTTAGTCAAAAAAATTGAAAAATCAGTGAAACATAAAAAGCCTTGATAAGGCTCATGCTGACAATGAGCTCAACTGAAAGAAAAAAAAGGCTTCTGAGCCGCCGCTCATCAGCCTCACGAATCAGGCTCACTGAATTTGGTGACCATTTAGGAATACTAGTTCAACGAAACCTTTCTACCTATTATATCAATAAAATATAAAAAAAAATCAAACTTATTTGGTCAATCATAGAAATAAAGAATTGTTTTCAATTACACAAAAATTACTCGTAATTCACTTTAACTTGAAGGTATTGTTCCATTTCCGGTTGAGAAACTATCAGAGAAATGATAAATATTGACAAATGAAAAAAATTTTGATGGCTCTTTCTTTTTATACCTTAAGAATATATAATGAAGAAGACGATGAAAATGACAAATATTTGACATATGAAAAGACACACTGCTTCCCTCTCTTCATATTAGTTGACTTTTTAAAAGAAAAATGACAAAAAAAAATTCTTTTTTGACAAAATTGAAAGTAAAAAGTTTTGTTATATTGAACTTTCTAAACTTCTTTAGTCAACTTTAGAAGGCATGCCTGACATGACTAATGAATGAGCCAGTCATCCCGTCTTGTAAATAACACCTTAAAAATTTCTTTAAAAACTAACTTTTATTATAAAAATTACATCTTTTCATATTTTTAATAAAATTAAAACTCAAAATTTCCATCACTTCTGCTCTGTTTTTATAATTTTTTATTTGCATTGCAAAGTTGACAGATACTCAGTTCCGCTAGACAAGTGAAACTCTCCTCCGCTGTCAATCCTTAAGAAAGCAGAAAAATGCGAGTTGCGCTAGATTCTAATTTAATCATTTGGTTATATAAAAAAAAAGCGGCGCAAGGTCACTAACTACGTCTCACAAAATTTAGATGAAATTTTCTGAATAATTTTCAATTAGGCATTTTCTCAAACTAATCCATTAGGAAAAAGGGAAATTTGAGTATCGGACAAAACGAAACGTCTCACTGTTGCCCTTAATTTTGTATTTCATCTTACTGGATTAGATTATAGTGATGATGAGAGATTCTCCTCATGTTCTTCTTCTCCACATAAAAGTTTAGATCTTGTTTAATCATTTTCAGTTGAAAACGAATGTATAGAGAATGAAAATACTTAAAAGCGCACAAACAAAAAATCTCTTCCGACTCTTTCAATCAGTGAAAGATGCAAGAAAGAGGAATGGAGACGGAGAAATCGATTGTTTCTGTACAAACTAGACAAGACAGAGTAATACAAAATAAACTTTCAATTTTGAAACTAATTTCAAATCCCGACATCGTCCCACCAACAATTCAAAGAAAACTTTTGATTAGATAACGATGAAGACTCAACCTACTCAGAACTACCTACAGTTGTACNCTTCTTCTCCACATAAAAGTTTAGATCTTGTTTAATCATTTTCAGTTGAAAACGAATGTATAGAGAATGAAAATGCTTAAAAGCGCACAAAAAAAAATCTCTTCAGACTCTTTCAATCAGTGAAAGATGCAAGAAAGAGGAATGGAGACGGAGAAATCGATTGTTTTTGTACAAACTAGACAAGACAGAGTAATACAAAATAAACTTTAATTTTGAAACTAATTTCAAATCCCGACATCGTCCCATCAACAATTCAAAGAAAACTTTTGATTAGATAACGATGAAGACTCAACCTACTCAGAACTACCTACAGTTGTACAGTGGATACGTATCAGTGGTTTATAAATTTGGACTACAACCTAACAACCTAACAACCAATGATAGAATGGCGGCAAATTTAACTCTAACTTTGAATTTTAACAAATTATATAATGATCTAGTTTACTTCAAAGTAACTTCAACTACAAAAGTACAACGGTTGATATTGTATCATTTTGTGGATCATTTTCATTTAAGTTTTTGTTAAGGTAGTACAGGTTCTTCCATCAAAAAATACATGACTTTTTTTAGCTCATTTTTTTAGCCGAAATACCTAAAACAACCTAGAGCAATAGGCAACCTAGGTAACCTAGGTAGACTTTTCATATGAAAATGAGTAAAAACTTTTAGTAAGTCCATTTCTCAACGGAATTTTAATCTCATAATCTTATAACTATCTCAACTAACCCTATTAACTCTCAATAGCATGTGAATAATTATAAAAATCATGGCCAAAACCGTACCCACGCCAAGCAATTTTTGCATGATTACATTTCGTTTTTTTACCCGGTGCATTGAGTCATCCCACTCAATTTGAGGAAAGTGATTTTAGCAAGATACCTTATTGTTCCAACAAACTGAACAATGAGTAATCTCTAAAAACAACTTGTTTTAAACTGTTTAATAGTACAGTGGAAGAATTAAATTAAAATTTTCAATAAACTTACTACTGAAAAATTAAACTATTATATTGGGTAGTAACTATAGAGGATGTCAATTTTTTTTGGTAATGTAATGAAGTCACGTATTGCATATATATGTTAATTGTAGAGAAGGGTGTGTGTAGAAACAGCGTTTTTTATATTACTCTAAAGTCTAGCAGATTGACCGCACTCTCGTATAGGCAAAATTTCTTTGGGAGTGGCTTTTAGTTGAGTAGAACGGCCGAACTAGCCTTTTGTACCAAAACATCACAATTACGACAACTNAAAATTAAACTATTATATTGGGTAGTAACTATAGAGGATGTCAATTTTTTTTGGTAATGTAATGAAGTCACGTAATGCATATATATGTTAATTGTAGAGAAGGGTGTGTGTAGAAACAGCGTTTTTTATATTACTCTAAAGTCTAGCAGATTGACCGCACTCTCGTATTGGCAAAATTTCATTGGGAGTGGCTTTTAGTTGAGTAGAACGGCCGAACTAGCCTTTTGTACCAAAACATCACAATTACGACAACTAAAGTGGAGAAATAAAATTTCAGAATTGAATAATTGCATATTTTCCATGAAGAAACGCTCCGTGTAGAAAATGAGACTAGTAATTAAAAAGTGTTTCAAAAATAGGGTTGTGAAGAAAAATATGTACTGGAGTATTCCTAATGTTATTTGCATTGAAAAACAAAATTGTTTTTTCTTTTTCAAATCCTCATGACATGTTTTCCCTTGAGGGCTTTTTAATTGCACTTTATACACAAAGTACAATGCTCTTGTCTAGTGGTGAGAAATTTACGTCGTTGATAATGATTTTTGTATGGAAAATGTTGCCTGAAGATTCATTTCTACATGGAATCGTTCTTTGAGTAAATGAGAATGGTATCGGTTAATTGGCCCCTTATTTTTGATTAAATTAGAACTAATGTAAATTCCGGTTCCAATGAACTCTAGGATAGACGAATAACTGTTTCTCTCCCACCGGATTTTAGTATATCCGACTAATGTTATATTAAAAGTTGTAACAAGAAGCGTGGCATACTAGATAATTTGTTACAGTCTACATGGAGTTTTATTATAACAAAATTCACTTTAACAGGACTGGTAACATCATTATTTAAAAAAAATTTGTTGCAATACTTAGAAAACCGTATGACAACAAAGTAGAAACATCTAAAACAACGGAATATCTTAGACAATGTTGATGTAGAGCTATAAAGAGATGAATAGTTATCAAAAATTACATAAAAGTATTGATTGACATGATAGAAACAAGTGAAATAAGATGTAAGATATGTAGAGCCAAATAGAAATACATAAGAATGATAATTTGAAATAGTTCATAAAAAGTTTCTATGGAAACAACTCAATATAAATTTCTAACATTCACTCAATCATATTCCTTGCATTTCTTACAATCACATAATATCATGGTTTATAAGTCTTAAATTAATTTTATATTACTTCTCAAACTTATAACTTAAAAATTATTAGTTTTATTATTGACTTCAAGTGCTTTCCATTTTTTAGTATTTTTTAAACTTTACATTCACTTTTACGTTCAAGAAACATAACAACATAGCGCAATATGCACATTTAAGAGATATATTCCGCAAGCCATCGGGCCAATCCACTAAACCCGTGATAAATTTTCTTTGAGTGATAACCAGTTACCTAAAGCCACACGGTTGTTGGAATGATGCAGCAATAACACTATACAATTTTCTTGAATCCAAATTTCTAGCCTATCTCCAGATTTTATATTTGTTTACTCTAAGAGATATATTCCTCAAGCCACATGGCCAATCCACTAAACCCGTGTGGGACTTCCTTTGAGTGATAACCAGTTTCCCGAAACCACACGCTTATGATGGAATGGTGAAGCAGTAACACCATACAATTTTTTTGAATCCAAATTTCTAGCCTATCTTAAGATTTTATATTTATTTACTTTAAAGGGTTTCCGTAGATTTGAAAGATTGAATGAATGACATTGCAGCAGCAATGGTAAATTGGAGGCAATCATAGATTCCTATAAGTAGCTTTACCTGGTTGCATAGTATAGTGCAACAATGAACAAATGACAAATTTTTGAACATGATAGAAACAAGTGGAATGAAATGTAGAAATGAAATATTAAATAAATAAATATTAAAGAAGACAAGTCGAATTTTTATTGGAAATCAGTCTCTCTAGAAAGAAAACCATATAACAGTCGTATAAAGTAACATATATACCTGATTCTCAAATCATACTATCAAAACAAAATTTGATGTGAACTGTAAAAAAAATTTTTTTTTTCATTAATATCAAAGATTATATTGGCAACAGAAATTTAACTTACAAGGAGAACCCATCCCTTATGGGTGATACTTNCATTAATATCAAAGATTATATTGGCAACAGAAATTTAACTTACAAGGAGAACCCATCCCTTATGGGTGATACTTTTCACCAATATAACTTTTTCTGATGTATTTTTTCCAAAAAATTCAATTAAACCTTATTTTTTGTCACATGTGGCTTCCTTGTCACCCAAAATTGGGTTTTAAAGTTGAAAATCGTTCCATGTTAAAAAAAAGGCTGGAGTAAGGTGGTCTAAAATATCGTACTATGCTAATAGCAGCTGTTGTAGTGTAGTGGTTTGGGTGTGGGAGTATGAGTGGCATGTCGGGAGTTCAATTCCTCCTTTGGGGTTGAGTTTTTGAGCTTTTTTTTTGATGCATTAATTTAATGGATTGGCCCTGTGGCTTGCGGAACATATCTCTTAAAGTCAATCAATACAAAATCTTAAAATAGTCTAGAAATTTGGATACAAAAAATATTGTATGGTGTTATTGCTANAAAGTCAATCAATACAAAATCTTAAAATAGTCTAGAAATTTGGATACAAAAAATATTGTATGGTGTTATTGCTACATCCTGCAACATAACCGTTCGGTTTTAGGTAACTGGTTGTCGTTTAAAGTAAATCCCACACGGGTTTAGTGGATTGGCCCTGTGGGTTGCGGAACATATCTCTTAGAGTCAATCAATACAAAATCTTGAGATAGGCTAGAAATTTGGATTCAAAAAAAANAAAGTCAATCAATACAAAATCTTAAAATAGTCTAGAAATTTGGATACAAAAAATATTGTATGGTGTTATTGCTATATCCTGCAACATAACCGTTCGGTTTTAGGTAACTGGTTGTCGTTTAAAGTAAATCCCACACGGGTTTAGTGGATTGGCCCTGTGGCTTGCGGAACATATCTCTTAGAGTCAATCAATACAAAATCTTGAGATAGGCTAGAAATTTGGATTCAAAAAAAATTGTTTGATGCTATTGCTGCATCGTTCAACATAACCGAGTGGTTTTAGGTAACTGGTTGTCGCTCAAAGTAAATCCCACACGGGTTAGGTGGATTGGCCGGTTGGCTTTCGAAATATATCTCATAAAGTCAATCAAGACAAAATCTTGAGATAGGCTAGAAATATGGATTCAAAAAAATTGTATGGTGTTATTGCTACATCCTTCAACATAACCGTGTGGTTTTAGGTAACTGGTTGTCGCTCAAAGTAAATCCCACACGGGTTAGGTGGATTGGCCGGTTGGCTTTCGAAATATATCTCATAAAGTCAATCAAGACAAAATCTTGAGATAGGCTAGAAATATGGATTCAAAAAAATTGTATGGTGTTATTGCTACATCCTTCAACATAACCGTGTGGTTTTAGGTAACTGGTTGTCGCTCAAAGTAAATCCCACACGGGTGTAGTGGATTGGCCTTGTGGCTTGCGGAACATACCTCTTAGAGTCAATCAATACAAAATCTTGAGATAGGCTAAAAATTTGGATTCAAAAAAAATTGTATGGTGTTATTGCTATATCCTTCAACATAACCATGTGGTTTTAGGTAACTGGTAGTCGCTCAAAGTAAATGCCACACGGGTTTAGTGGATTGGCCCTGGGCTTGCGGAACGTATCTCTTAGAATCAATCAACACAAACTCTTGAGATAGGCTGGAAATTTGGATTCAAAAAAAATTGTATGGTGTTATTGCTACATCCTTCAACATAAGCGTGTGGTTTTATGTAACTGGTTGTCGCTCAAATTAAATCCCACACGGGTTTAAACTAATTCAAACGCACATTCTGAACTGCCATGCTTAATTTCAATACAGTGAAANATGTGGTTTTAGGTAACTGGTTGTCGCTCAAAGTAAATGCCACACGGGTTTAGTGGATTGGCCCTGGGCTTGAGGAACGTATCTCTTAGAATCAATCAACACAAACTCTTGAGATAGGCTGGAAATTTGGATTCAAAAAAACTTTTATGGTGTTATTCCTACATCCTTCAACATAAGCGTGTGGTTTTATGTAACTGGTTGTCGCTCAAAGTAAATCCCACACGGGTTTAAACTAATTCAAACGCACATTCTGAACTGCCATGCTTAATTTCAATACAGTGAAACGTATTTTTTTTTGAAATACTTTACGTAGTCAGTTTTGAAATTTCTAAAACTCTAAGAAATCTAGAATGGATGAAACGTTTTCTTCTTACTTCTTACTTCTACTTACTTCTTCGTTTCATCCATTCACCCAATTTTGGGTGACAAGTAGGCCACATGTGACAAAAAATATGACGTCATTGACTTTTTTGAAAAAAAAATACATCAGAAAAAGTTCAAAAATCGAATGCAGGCTAATTGTCGTCACTTTTATCATAGATTCAACAGAAAGGTTGGTAAGGAACAAAAGTTAAAAAACATAAAAGTTAGGCTACATACAGAGAATTATTTGGTAATTGGTAATCGATATCTTCATAAGGAGTGTGACGCTAAATTTGCTCCTCTGCTCAGCATTACAAAAACTGAGCCTCACTCTCCTTATGAGGCTCACAATTACCAATTCCCAAATAATCCTCTGTACATTTAACTCGAATAATGAGTCATCTGCCCTTGACTCGTTCTTCGTCATAAAATTATTCTCATATAATCCAAGATATGCTCTGAAAGTTCAGTAGCAAGAATTGAAATGAATTTAGAAACATGTGATTGAAATTTTGTAAGATTGATATCACAACATCAAACTGTTGTGCAATGAGATTAAGCTATTGTATCGATATACAGAATCAAAAATCAAACTTGTAGTTAATGTTAGAAGTTGATATTGAGTCAAGAGACTTTATGATGGGCGTGGCACGGAACCTTGGAGTAATACGAAAAGGGTAAAGGAGATGTTGAATAAGTTTAGTAGGATAGAGTCTGAAAGGTGAGTTTAGTAAAAATCTAAAGTTCTACAATAGATTTTGATATAAAATAAAAATGAAAAGAATTAAATTTTACACAAAACTTTCTAAAATATTTCAGTTAGGTTTTGAATTAATTAATTTCCTTTGTTAACAAGTGCATTAGAAAATTTCAAATAAACTAGCAAGAAATTTTTTTTTTCAACAAGTCAAAGAGAAATAATGTAATTTCATTCAAACCTTAACCAACTAGGGTTATAGCAGCTGTCGAATCATTTAGACGTGAACCTTGGTCATTTCAGAATTAATGGAATTTGTTAAGGAATCAGACTCATGCACCTCATAAAGCGTAATTAATTCAATTCAAATTCAAATTTTCAGTTTCAAATTTGCTATTATGAACTCAAAAAAATTTTTTGATGTTAAATACAATAAGTTATTGTGATTAATATTGCATTTGAATTTGTATACCACTACTAACGAAATAGAAGAATCAGAATTTTTTGTCGTCGTAAATTGTTAATCAAAAAAATATATTGGTTTTGTCTTGTGATGAATATATCTTACGACCGACCAAGGTGCGACTTTTGAGTATCTGGTTCGACAGTATACTAGAGTTGTATTTGTGCAGCTAACAAATTATACCACTTCATGTCTTACGTGCTGCATATCGTTCGATTAATGAGATTTCATGCCGATTAAGCAAGAAAGAAACGTAAAATTTTGGACAATTTTCAGACTTTTGAAAGAAAAACTTATTTAGAAAAATGATCGTAGATTGTCAGAAACATTTTTATTTTGTAGGTAATACTTTTTGTATGAATTATAAAAGTGCACTAAATCCGATTGAAAATTTTAAAGTCCATAGAATCGTTTAGAAAAAAATCGGCTACACGACAGCTGGTTACAAAAAAATACACATGGACAGTTTGTCACAGAAAATTAGTCACAGCAATAATATACATAGTCACAACTAGTCAGAGAGATAAGTTTATTTCTTAGCTGAATACCTTGGGTTTTATGTTTATCAAGAGTTGATGCTATTTTTGGTAAAAATTTAAAAAAATGTTTGTTTTTTTAAAGAATGATGCCCTAGTAAACATGTTACTATTATGGTGCTAGATTTCGATAGCTTTTTTATTTGTAATGAAACTATAATAGATTTTGTTGGTTTATTGCTTTTGCATTTCGATAGAGCTTCCAGAGCTATGTAATGAGCGAAAGGAAAAATTAAGATATTTTTTTGACACTTTTACATCAAAGCTTCTATTTGGCTGGGCCAGCTTCGCAATATAACACGCAAGTTGGTAATGTATTGATTGCAACCTTTCAGGAAAAATCTCTCCGAGACTTTAAAATTTTTTTCTTTCTTCCAATCAGAACTATTTTGTATCCTTCCGCCTGCTTGTCCTGTTTTTTTCTAGTTTATTATTTATTTTCTTCTTCTGAGAAGATGATACGTTTTTTTGACAATGAGCTTATCTGTTTATTGAACCAGAATTGAAAATTATCGATACAAACACCTATTGCATCGCAAAATTCTATGGAAATGCACGCACGATTTGTTAAAGATTCACGACGATACGGAGCGTTAAAAAATAGTAATGCATGGCATAGCATTGCATCGCTAAAAAAAACCGAACAGAACACTTTACACAATGGGAGGATTATTATATGGAGAACTACATTGCGAAACATTTATAAGACCAACAATTTTACACGGAAAATTATAGTCTTATAACGGATATAAAACCAATTAGGCATTTTATAAAACTTATTACATTTTGAAACAGAATAAGCTGCTGTATCTAATCAATTGGCATCAACTAAGTGGTTAAATAAATATACAATTTTTAATTTTGTCTTAATCCCCAATGTCTGTCGTATAACCGAATTGCTACTATAAAAAATATCCTATAAGCGTGTTTCACTGTACCACTCGATTTCTCTCAATTAATTATTGAGAAAAGCAAAATGTTAAACATTTCACGCTTGATAAATTTGGTGATAGACTTATAAGCAACTGTCGCAAATTCCTTCATATTTTGTTGATTTTCAATAACTTTTTTACAAAATTGTTCATTCATGCATGTTTAAAATGAATCGACCCTACTCCGTCCTCTCCGATGCTTAACCCACTCGTATCGAGTCAATAGTTGTGTCGTGTTTACTTTATTGTTTGAATGAATCTCCTGTCTGGAAAAAGTATTGTCACAATTAACTGGAAGTGGTTGTTAGGAATTTTTTTCTACATAAATGCTCACTTTTAATTTAATTAAAGCTAAAGCAAATTTCAATAAAGTTTTCCTATAATAGTCTTACGTAAGTATTATTAAATGGTATTAACTGAAGTAATGGTCGCCAAAACTCTTTTTGTTTATTTAAATTGGAACATTTGCTCGCAGAAACTTTGATGCAAAAGGTAGAAACTACCCATATTGAATTGAAGGTTGTTGCTTTCACTCATTGAATTAATTATTACTAGCTTACAAATTTGTTGTATTAAATTACGTTTGGTTAAATTTGAAATATCTTATTTGTTTCAAACGATACTAGGAATTAACTTTTCTTAGTGTATTTTGCATATGCAATAAAGTTATATCCTTTTATGACATGAATTCACGTACGCCACTTGAGTAAAAATTTGAGTAAGTTAAAATTGAGTGACTCCTTGAGTAAAGTACTAAAATTTGGAAACGACTTTTGGCAAATGAAGTGGCATGGCTGTTTGGAGTGGATATTTGAAGGAGCTTTTTAAGACACACCAGTCTTGAGTTTGAGTGGATTAATTGGGTTCTTTCTAAATTTTTATACTCTATTGTATTTCGATTCCTCACCAGTGACAATTGGAGCAACTCTCAGGTTTTATTCGTAAAGTATCGACATTTTGTTTTCTGTGGGAGGGAGAATTTGAGTTGTGTAGGAAAAAATTTTTTTCTTAGGTTGATTGCTTATATACTTCTACTTTAACTCTAGTTTACATTTCCTGAAACTATTTCTCAAAATTTTTCATTTTCATTTCAATTTTTTATGAAATGTAAAATTTTCACTAGTGTTGCAACGATACATTGGCCGTCGATGTGTCCAATGGGTAGAGTACCGAACTTACAAGGAGTGTTGCCATTTTGTCAAAACGTTCTTTTATGATTATAAAGGAATGAGCTATAGGAGAAAGATTTAGGAAGTTTAGCCATTTCATAAAGGCGCGATCATATGTAAAAACGAGAATGAAGAATGAATTAATGAATTTCGGCAGAAATTAAAATGAAAAACCAATGCAATGGGTAGTGTCAAATCTGGGATCCATCTTTTCTTTTCAGTATTTAATTTCCAACTCTTGTACTCTTTTTCACACCACATGAATTGAAGGTTGCTGCCAGTGTTTGCTAAATCCTCAATTTTTTGTTTATCTCCCATTTCTCCTGCGAGAAAATGGGAGTATTTGGAGTGCGCAAATTAAAAACCAGCTTAATTCAAATTCATTAGATTAAAACTGGAGCCGGATTTTTAACTCCCAGTGAGAATTGAAGATTTCATTAGAACTAATTCAATGATGTAAAAAATCTATTTAAAAATTTTGTCAAAGTTTGTATTAAGTTTAAATTTTGAAATTCAAAGCAAGAACTCTGTCGCGCTATGGAAATGTTCCACTTTTCTCAAATATGAAGCAGGGGCCATTCTCCCACATCTATTATCCCAATTCCGCCATTCAATCTTTCCCACCTTCAAATTTTTATTTGGGTGAGAGTGAGGCGTGCACACGCAATATTGCACAATAGAAATTCTAATATTAAAATATTTGTAATTTTTTTGTAACACTAACATCGTTCATTCGTAAGATCGATTATCTTAATATCAATAATGATCTACTTTACGTAAAAAATGTGATTTTTGGTAACAAAAAGATAATATACAATAATTATTATGTATAGTATAATTTATACATGAACACCTCCATATATTAGATCACAAATTTTGGAGTATTTAGCTAACATTATTCACTTTTTTCTTGTGTTGACCAAATTTTATAAAAATAATTACAAATTGATTTACAAATTTTATTTAAGATTTTTTTTTCAATGTCAAGCAAGATATTTCTCGTTTTTAGAGAATTTGATAAAAGTATGAAAAAAGAGTTTGAATATGTTTTGGAAATATGGTTAATTTAGCAATTATGTGCAGGTAAAACAAATGATAAGATACAGGGAGATCTAGCAAAATGTGGTTACATGCTTTCCATTAGTGTGAGCGAATCCCTTGGAGAGGTGGAGTTTGCTATAATAGATGAAGTACATAATTGTGTCCACGGAATTCAGAAACGGAAATCTAAGCTAAATTTGAGATTTAGCATGAACAACATGGTAGCGATCGAATAAAAATTTCAAATAGTTGATGTAGTATTCGAAGTAAAATTCTTCAGATTTTGAGACTTTGAAGTACGGGTAAATGTAAACACTTAAAATTAGGACCTCCAGTCACTGACGACAAAGACGACGAAGAGGACTTCACGAATGCACAACAACGTTTCTTTACAAACAAACTTGGACTTACATGGACTAAGTCAATCAGTTGCTGCATAGCAACAGTCCGGACAGTGGCTGAGCAGTAGTCAGCAGGAAAGCATCTTACAGGNAACGACAAAGACGACGAAGAGGACTTCACGAATGCACAACAAAGTTTCTTTACAAACAAACTTGGACTTACATGAAGTCAATCAGTTGCTGCATAGCAACAGTCCGGACAGTGGCTGAGCAGTAGTCAGCAGGAAAGCATCTTACAGGGTAAGGAATTATTTTCCATTAATTAACAAAAGAAAGTGAAAACAAATTTTCACTCGTAACAAGAGAGAACAACGAAAATATTCAAACTAAATCTGGACTGGGAGTGGGGTGTCCATAACGGAAAATGGACTTTATCTGGTACTTTATGTACAAGGAGGAACGTAACATGAAATTAGCAGCTGATGTACGAGCACACTTTGTGGATTGCCTGTTAGAAATCAGAAAAATATTGTCAAGCCAAAATCGACATAAACCAAGCCTTCACTTGACATATTCTTTGGAATTCCTTGTTACCTTGTCAACGACGATGTTTTATTCAAACAAACGATGGAAGAACTCAACGAATATACAGAAAAGAGAATTAAAAAAATTCTTATCATGACTTGTTTCGGTTTACATAACTTAATTGAATTTGAAATTTTTGAAATATTTTTAAATGAGTAGTGGAATTGTTATACGTATGATTTGCATTCCACAAATCGGAACATGTTTGGCTCATCTCATAGACCCATTACCAACTCATGGCATAATTTGCGAATCTGTTATTGAATTATGAAATTCAGAATAAATTTTACACCTTTCGTTAACGATATTGTTTGGTTTGATCGTGTTTTCTATTTCTATATAATTGGAGGAATTGATGCAAGTATAATGGATAAAGTTTTTCGTGCACAGAGACCCGTTGATCCTGAAAATGGTTTAAGCGTCGTGGCACAGAAGTACATTAATAGGCTCACAGTGACGAAATAGAAGAATTAGATGATTGGAGACAGAGTCCACTGACTCAAAATATGATAGATTATGCCACAGCGGATGTCCATTATGTGGTACCAAATGAAATAAAGTGTGAGAGAAAAATTTGAATTAGTAGATAGTAGCAACTGGCAGCACAGTTGCTACTTCGGACCAACTCGAGCTAAGAATCCAGAGGACTGCAGATTTTAATCTATGAAACCGTTAACTTGCGAAGTATACTGAGACTCTGAACTAAGTTTTTTCCGCAGGGCATCTCTCTACTCAATTCAGAAAAATCCAATTTACAATNTTTTCTATTTCTATATAATTGGAGGAATTGATGCAAGTATAATGGATAAAGTTTTTCGTGCACAGAGACCCGTTCATCCTGAAAATGGTTTAAGCGTCGTGGCACAGAAGTACATTAATGGGCTCACAGTGACGAAATAGAAGAATTAGATGATTGGAGACAGAGTCCACTGACTCAAAATATGATAGATTATGTCACAGCGGATGTCCATTATGTGGTACCAAATGAAATAAAATGTGAGAGAAAAATTTGAATTAGTAGATAGTAGCAACTGGCAGCACAGTTGATACTTCGGACCAACTCGAGCTAAGAATCCAGAGGACTGCAGATTTTAATTTGTGAAACCGTTAACTTGCGAAGCATACTGAGACTCTGAACTAAGTTTTTTCCGCAGGGCATCTCTCTACTCAATTCAGAAAAATCCAATTTACAATGNATACTGAGACTCTGAACTAAGTTTTTTCCGCAGGGCATCTCTCTACTCAATTCAGAAAAATCCAATTTACAATGTTGTGCACCGGTGGAGTGAAAGATATTTAGCCATTACAAATAATGGGCAGAAAATGTTTTCCCATTGGATTGTCTCATACTTTCCGCTCTAAACACACTAAGTTTATTGTGTGCGAATAAGGAATAATTGCCCGAAAGAATGTGGAATTTACTAACAACCAGTTACACCCTGTGCTTTTTGTCATCAATGAGGTAGGGTAATTTGTAAGGAAATGGTATGAAATCATCTGCCAAAACAATTGGAACACAGGTAAGTAAAATGATATAAAGAATTGATTCACTCAAGTTTTTCAGTTTTATACTCAAGCTGCATAGCTGGTAAAGATCAATGCCCATTCCAACAAAATCCTAAATGCTACAAGAAATATGAACTCTCAGTTCATGAAGTCAAGGGTTACCTAAACAGAAAACGACGGCTTAACAATCAAAGGAATAAACTTGAAAAATTGAATAAAAAAGGAACAACATTTTAATGATTTTTAAAATTACTTCTACTAGATTCATTTTATTAATTAGACTTGTTTCGATGTAGTTGGATTAATTTCGATAAAGGTGAAAGGGAAGGAATTATTTATACTCACACAACAGATTTTGTTTTTTAGCTTTACGTTTGCCTGCAAATGAAACATAAAGCCTAGATGTTAGCATTTTTCAAAGAATACGCCGTTCGAAACCTGCATATGTTGAATCTGGAAACACTCGCACTCAACTGTTTATAATTCATTCAAATTTCTTTTTCGAATTTGAAACCCGGCTACTGATTTACTATCCAAACAAGAAACAGTAATTTGTGGACTAGAATCTTTCAAATGGCATCCTAACAATAACATCTCGTATAAAGTGCTTTGCTAATTGGTTTGAAACATGTTGCGTACTTGTTACATAAGAAACCAGAGTAGAATTATATTTCTCGAAGTCAAACATCGTAAAATTTTGCGTTTACATACATGCTGACAATATAAGGTAAATGTAAGAATAGATTAATTTTAAACGTGCACTGATTTTGTTTATGAACTCTTCAAATTTCTTAGAAAATAACTGAACCTTATGGATGGCAAAAATTTTGTCATTTTTTTGAATCGATTCTTTAACAAACGTGGATTTTTCATATACCAAGCAAAACCATTGCTCANAAATTTTGTCATTTTTTTGAATCGATTCTTTAACAAACGTGGATTTTTCATATACCAAGCAAAACCATTGCTCAGTCTTCTTCAGGCAACAATGTATGGTTTTTAAGGATTATTGGGAAATATAAGTTGTAAGACGAAAATGGGGATGGTGGANTTTCAGGCAACAATGTATGGTTTTTAAGGATTATTGGGAAATATAAGTTGTAAGACGAAAATGGGGATGGTGGAGAAAGGGTTTGGGTAGTGATTCGGGGAATTGTCTAGGGCAGGGTATGGTCAGAGTTCAATCAATCACGGGACGTAAATGGAAAAAATGGGAATCCTAATTGACTGTCTTGGAAGAGATGTTGACGNAATGGAAAAAATGGGAATCCTAATTGACTGTCTTGGAAGAGATGTTGACGGAATGAGGGCTGGGGAGACAGTTCTATGCCCTCCTCGAAATCTGTGATTTCCAGGTGAGCGTAAAATTGTCGAAATGGCGAAGCGGGATTTTGTGAAGCATGGAGACCAGACTTCAGGCGCCTCGAGAGGACGTCTATCGTCTTGGCAGTGGAAGAGCCGGACGCAAGGGAAAGTGGAAAAAGGTCACTTTTCCATCCAACAAAGTAAAACCACTCAAGCGCCTTAAAACAGTTATGAAGATTGATTAATCTTGCTGACCTAGCTTGTCTATAAGGTTGTCTTATGTCACTTAAGTTGGGATCAATAACTGCAATTGCTTGGGAAGTGATATGACGCTTACTTTCCGTAGTCATCCACTTCAGGGTAAGCAATTTTGCTACCCCCAGGTAAACAGTGTCCATAATATGATTTGGAAATTCCTAAAATATATTTTCAATTCTAAAGCAGAGCGGCGGAACGGTCTGTTGCTAAATGCGGAATACCTGAAATTATATCAGCACCTGCTGTTATGTTCAAATGATTGAGGTCCAACCGTACAAAAGATTCTCCAATGCCAAACGAATTTTTGACGAGACTAGATGCTTTTTGTGAGTTCTGATCGCAGCATGTTCTCTTAATGAATGAAACACTGTCCTATGGCTCTCGCCGGATACAGTATTCGCATACATACGTTCCACTGAACTGTATTTGGCCTTGAACTATAGATCGTGCGATTCAGTATTACATTACATGAGCCACACAAATCCTGGGTTTTATATGCTCATCTGAAGACAAAAGGATTGTCATATAATTCTAGTTACACAGATATTTGCAAAGACCGGTCAGTTGGAAATATTTAAAAAATTGAAAAACGTTCAACCTTAATATGATTTCCATTCGACCCCTTGTGCTCCTAATTAATTTAGTTGGTCTATCACCGGTCTCAGAAATTTTCTCACAACTTGTTTCTTTCTTCCTATCNCTCAGAAATTTTCTCACAACTTGTTTCTTTCTTCCTATCCAAAATCAAAATAGAACAACCGTCTGTTTCATCAACAGAGGGTAATTCATTTACAGCTGACAAAATCAGCCATAAAAAGAAATTTCTGCGCTTGTATAATGGTGAGCCAGTTGTATTCAACCTCATGAAATGTCGCAGGATTTAGGTTTATGAAGGATCATTTTAAGAGTAATGTGTTCATATTGGTGAAAACTATTCGGTTTCATCAATTCGCTCTCTATGCTAGGTAAAAAGTGCTTGAATATAAAAAAGTTAACAGTGATGAAATGGGAAGAAAGACAGGTTGGCTGCTTGTTGCATCATCATATTATATAACAGGATTATGGTGAAAATTGTGAGAATGTAGACGACTACACTCAGGAAAAATTCAACTGTAAATTGCCATGCAGCCCATGTTCCTGCACCAAGAATGGATTCGAGGCCGGTTATGGTATGTGGAAGTTCAGCCTTATTTCTGACGTACAAGAAGAATTTGAAAATGTCATTGATTCAAGCATTTGATAAATTATACCTTGCCACTATTTTTGTAAANACGTACAAGAAGAATTTGAAAATGTCATTGATTCAAGCATTTGATAAATTATACCTTGCCACTATTTTTGTAAATTTGAGCAGGAGGAAAATCAATTTGCTACCTGAATTTTGAAATGAACTGGGAGTTGACAACTTTGGATGGTCCATCGATATGATTTACTTCAAACTGTTATTCCCTTCCCACAAAAACATAAGATGGGTGTTCGTATATAGACACTTGGAACTTATGCATAGTCCGGANACGTACAAGAAGAATTTGAAAATGTCATTGATTCAAGCATTTGATAAATTATACCTTGCCACTATTTTTGTAAAATCTGGGAAAATTTGAGCAGGAGGAAAATCAATTTGCTACCTGAATTTTGAAATGAACTGGGAGTTGACAACTTTGGATGGTCCATCGATATGATTTACTTCAAACTGTTATTCCCTTCCCACAAAAACATAAGATGGGTGTTCGTATATAGACACTTGGAACTTATGCATAGTCCGGATCGTTTAAAAGTAGAGACGTTTGTATCCACATTTAAGTTTTTTCATTTCCTGGTTTTATGCTCAGATTAATTTAAAAAACTATGCTTGTCACTATTCTCTAATCATAACATTCCGTACAAAAAGCAGGAAGATAAAATTTGATTTTCTAAGCGATTAAATGAGTATTTTCGTATCGACTACTTTGACTTTGCATGTTATTTCTTCTAATTGCGAACTCAACGGACAGATAAACGTCTGTGCTCAAGCATTTGGATAATCCATATTGTTATTCTTGGAGTATTCGTTTACACCAAATTTGTAGAAGATCAGGAGTCATCTCTAAGCTCAGCAAATATTTCTTGTATTCAAATTCTATTCTAGAATTAAACTGCCCGGACGCTTGAATTTATTGCAACTTTACATTACATATTCATGTTGAGTTTGCGCAGTCCGTCAGATCTATTTTTCTGGAGGGATTTGAAAAAATGTCAGGTATTTTGGCGATGATAAACGTATTTATCGCAGATATTCAATCTGATCTCTAGAGTCGGAGAACAAGTTTNTCAGGTATTTTGGCGATGATAAACGTATTTATCGCAGATATTCAATCTGATCTCTAGAGTCGGAGAACAAGTTTGTTATAAATGTAACAATGTCTGTGACAATTATGTTTGTCATATTAGTTGGATTTAGCTATTTTCTATAAATTTTGCCGAAGGCAAAACAGAGCAAGACTACGATTGCAACTTGTGTTTTACTCGAATAACCAATGGAAATAGGTCTAGACTGGGACTTTTTTGTGATTCCGAAGTCAGAGTCATGACTCTGACTCTGACTCAAAGCGACTCCCAAAAGTCAAGGAGTCAGAGTCATAATTCGGAGAGTCGACTTGAAGTTTAGAAATTCAGAATCATGACTCTCAGAGTCGGTGACTTTGACTCATGCAAAACTGCGAGTCATGGAGAACACTAGTGCTTTCAAACTTTAATTATAATCCCAACGTCGGGTTCCAAAATTCTCATTTTTATAAAAGGTTTGACAGAAAGGAAATGAAATCGGTTCTAAATTCAAATGAGACGGGTTGTTCTCGTTTTTTCCCGGGTTTCTATGCTCATGTTCCTCATCTTCATGATGTGTCCTTAACTTTAAAATGTCTTCATCCATTGTTTGGATTTTCATATTCCCTCCTATTCTTGTTCAAGACGTCTTTCATTTCAGCCTCCGTTGGTTTAAGTCTTTCCATTTACGATCAAAATGAATCTCCTGGGTGTTTTCTGTCAATAATTCCTTCTCGCGTCTTTACAAAAAAAAATCCACTTTCGTCCTGACTTCTGATGGTCTCATCAGAACTTTTACAACTCTGAACTCCTTGTTTTATTGAGTTATAATTAAAGGTACGAAACGCAATTCCACTACAGTCCTTTTCACCACAATGAAAATAAAATACTTTTGTTTTTCTGTATTAACTTTTTGCAAGGACATTGTGAAAATTTCGTGTATGTCTGCTCGAGAAATTTAGATGGCAGATTTTGACTTGGGATTTTTTTTTNAGGACATTGTGAAAATTTCGTGTATGTCTGCTCGAGAAATTTAGATGGCAGATTTTGACTTGGGATTTTTTTTTTGTTTGAAATTTTTTTTTGAATTCATGGCTATATAACTAAGGTATAAATTTAAAATGTGATATAANAGGACATTGTGAAAATTTCGTGTATGTCTGCTCGAGAAATTTAGATGGCAGATTTTGACTTGGGATTTTTTTTTGTTTGAAATTTTTTTTTGAATTCATGGCTATATAACTAAGGTATAAATTTAAAATGTGATATAANATTTTTTTTTGTTTGAAATTTTTTTTTGAATTCATGGCTATATAACTAAGGTATAAATTTAAAATGTGATATAATCATGAATTTTTTATCGAAAATCGAAAATACAGCCAGAAAAACACAACCTGGAAAATGCAGCCTGGAAAATTCAGCCTAAAAAATAAGGCTAATTGAAAATATGACTATGGTAATTACGGTAATTATGCAGCTATTGAAAAGTATAAAATAGTCGATAAATTCCATCATTATACTGAATCAATTTTAGTGGACAATGTTGTAAAATTTGAATAATTTTGGTTTATCCAAAAAAATTTTTTAAGGTTTACATAAGCGTAAATTCTTAACTCAATCTCAAAGTTAAATTTGATAGGCGTACAAATCAATTATGAGTGTGATTGTTAGTAGTTGTATATCAGTAATTATTCATAACCATTAATTTTACATTTGAAAGTTTCAGAATCTCCCTCCCGCTACCGTTTCTGATGGGTAGTTTTATCTATGGTGTTGTGGCAAAGTGGTTCAAACAAATAATTTTTTTTTCAACACATATCTACACTCAATTGAAGCAATTTACCCTGAAATTGGAATGTTAAAAGAAAACGACTTTATTTTCTTTTTCGCTCTTTTAATATTGTTTATGTGAGAGTTAACTNTCAACACATATCTACACTCAATTGAAGCAATTTACCCTAAATTGGAATGTTAAAAGAAAACGACTTTATTTTCTTTTTCGCTCTTTTAATATTGTTTATGTGAGAGTTAACTCCTTTCACAATACCTACAGCACTTCCACCAACACCCAAATCCAAACAAAAGAAAATGAAAGCAGAATGCAAACCATAAACTACTATACATACTCGTAGAGACTGGATAAGACCATCAGTTGGGAATACTACTTTCACCCAATCTCTTATACACATTTTTACTGGGAGGTAATAAACATGCGACCGAAATTAACGTAGAATTACTTTCGTCTTTAGACATTTCAGATGCATTTCAAAACTCTACACTCCCAATCAAGTACAGCACAATGGATAGCCTATAAATTTTTTTTTATTACTGTCTGCAAATTCAGATTGGAAAGACGTACATTTTTATTAACAACTCATTAAGTTACATTATTAACCCCTAACTGGAGATGAAGGGATTTCTGGTATTGACGTGTCCGTCTGTCCATCCTTTCTTGTTATCTCCACCGCTTCTGTTGTACATGTATAGTGCAGAGCGATGAAAATGGAAACTATTATCAACCCATAGTTTATAACAAGGTTTTTTGGCAATAAAGCCAAGCCAGCCATTGCTGGTCTTGATAAGATTATGTCATAACTAAAAAAATTTCAGAAAAAATAATTTCTACTCTTCGGTTTTTGAAACAACAAACTCGATTGCAAATGAACTAGTTGATTATATTTCATACGTTACATTTCAAAGTTGCTAAGGAGCTCATCACTGAGTGCCCTCATCACTTAATTGTACTTTTTAAATATTTCCATTTGTTTACGTGGTATGACAACAACGACTTTTTTATTAAAGTTGAAAAATCTTGGTTTTTAATTTTACTTTGGGTAACTAATCTGCATACTGGTTTCACTATAAGCAAAACAAGATTAAATGAAGACAAACTATTAGTATGTAAAACTAGTAATAAAAATAGCACCCTTATGTATAGTGAAGATCAGAGATAACAATACCCCACCCGGGAAACTGAAGTATCCGTTCCAATTTATTGATTAAACCAAACTATATTTCAAATTTTGATATGAATTTTACGAATCCAACACTTCCAAGGTTCTAACAGGATTATCTGTATCCTACTATGGTATGATTTAAGTAACAAGAAGTGTTCGATGAAGTAAAATTAAGGCTTTTGCACTGCCTGGAATAATTTGTAGCAAATTTTGACCAAAATTATTAAAAAAGATGTAGAAAAATTCCCAAAATTTCTCAGTTCCAAATTAATATAAGTTTTTTAGCTCCAGTGTTTATTATGTGTTGCAAACACATTATATATCAGTCTTGTCAACTCTAACTCAAAATCTAATTGACGGATCGAGATGCGGTTTTCACTAATCGACACTCCATGCACTAGGAACGGACAAGTTCGAAGATGTCAACTCTGACCTAATTTTTTTATTTATCTCCAGAGACTTAATTTTTGCTTTATGGGAATTTACAAGTTAAATAACTCGAATAATTCGAAAACCAATGGATGGATTGATATGGGGTTTCCACTACGGAATAGCTCATGCCTCAAACGTCACCTATCGCATCCTAACAAACTAACAATACTAATACTAACAGCCTAACAATTCTAACAACCTAACAACTTTGCATTACCATGTATCCGACATTACTCTACCTCGGACATTACCTTACCCCCAACATTACCCAGTCATTGACGTTACCCTACCCCAAACATCACCCAATCCCGACACTACCCTACACCGGGCATTATCCTATTGCAGGTATTACCTAGACCACTCAACAGCCCTTCCTGTCGATCTACCGTTCACCTTCCTTCCTACGTTTTACAATGCAACATATAATAATCCCATTTACAACGGTTTTATTTGCTTTTAAAATTTAAGTTCAATCATTTTCGGTGCCCTTCATTGTATATTTGTACAATACAAATTAATCTTATGTTACTGAGAGATAGTTGAAGCATATAACTCCTATACCCACGAGATAGTGAATATAGACTCCTATAACNTCTTATGTTACTGAGAGATAGTTGAAGCATATAACTCCTATACCCACGAGATAGTGAATATAGACTCCTATAACCTATAAAGTCTTCCCCGTCTTAACGAAGAGATGAGAAGCACAGATGATGAATTCTCCACCAGCAAAAATACTTGCTAGTACACTCGTGGATTATCATCATATAGTCAGGGTTTAAAACAGCATTTTCCCAATCCACATGGTACATATTTTACTTATTCATATTGTCTTATATATTACGAAGAATTTAATTATGGTGTTTAATATATGCATTTTATTTTATTCAGCTTCATAGTTGTATTGACAAATGTACTTTTCATGATTGAATATATAGGACGAAAATTATATAATTCAATTTAAAAATTGNTTAATATATGCATTTTATTTTATTCAGCTTCATAGTTGTATTGACAAATGTACTTTTCATGATTGAATATATAGGACGAAAATTATATAATTCAATTTAAAAATTGGAATGTGTTTTAATAAGTATTAAAATTAATAAATTAATTTTACTCGTAATTTTTACGTAAAGCGTAAACAATTCCAATATGTTGTGAGACAAAAAGTAGAGTAGCCGGTGTATTTCTACACTGGACCATGCATGGGTCTCCCTATTTCACAGGAGAGTTTATAACTCATAATTGTCATTGCGTCTGGGGATGAAAGCCTCGCTTGGCTACTGTCAGAGTACGAGTCTCTTCACATCTAACCACCGGGCGATACAGAATCCTTCCCACAATGTTCAATATTTAAAAAAAAGTTATTGAAAAACTTAATGCTGAAAGTGCAAAGAACACTGGAAGTTACCATGAAGATTTGTGAAGAACAGAATTTCATTTAGATGCAAATTTAGCTAATGTACGATAGACTTTATTTCAAAATTGTACANTCTACGATAGACTTTATTTCAAAATTGTACATGTGATCTGAACAAAATTTCAACTCACGAATATCCATCCATTCATCTAAGGTGTCAAGATCGCACAGCGAATAATGTACATGTAATTATTTTGAAATTTTTTAATAACAAAAATTTTTATTTCTGATCATGACTTCGATAATTTCTAAAATNACATGTAATTATTTTGAAATTTTTTAATAACAAAAATTTTTATTTCTGATCATGACTTCGATAATTTCTAAAATTATTTACCAAGCAATTAAATCTCATCTGCATTGTGCTTTTGATACTTTAAAGATAGTTTTATAGTAAGCGCCAGATCATCTGAAAACTTAGAGACTGGGATACAGTAAGAGTAATTCGGTTTAATAAGACTCTGTTTTATAAGATTGTGTTATTAGACCAATTTTTGGCATACTTGATTTGAAACAATGTAATTGGCACAGAAAATGTCGCTCCATAAGACCAAGGGATATAAATCCTAAACGGGAATAAGATATTAATTCCAAGTTTAAGTTTGTACCGAATGGCAGTTCTATAAGACCAAAGCATGCAGAATCAATTCGAATTAATTCCGATACTTGTTAGCCAATATGTTATATTCATTTAATTCAAAGAGTGTTTGATAGATTGATTGAATCAATTTTTGTGAAACAATTTGGACCGTCGGTTAGAAAGCTGCGAAACTTACCAAAGTTGGAAAACGATGCGCAGACGGCTCATTTATAACTGGTGATATAATAATGTCGCCGNCTGCGAAACTTACCAAAGTTGGAAAACGATGCGCAGACGGCTCATTTATAACTGGTGATATAATAATGTCGCCGCATGCACATATTTTGAAGTCAAAGGTTCAATCTGCAATAAAGTTGGTTTATCTTAAATCTCAAATTTTACAGAATATTTGAATTAGAAATACAGATAATTTGGTTAAGCAATCCATATTGATTTAACTACTTATTTAGTTTATGTCGAGTGATTAGATGCAACCGTTTATTGCATGCCAAAAATCAAAAGACCAAATTTGTCTNATTGCATGCCAAAAATCAAAAGACCAAATTTGTCTTATATCCGTCATAAGACCATGACGGCTATAAGACCAGAATTTTTCGTGCAAAATCGACGGTCTTCTCAACGTGCTCTACTGTAGTTTTTGGTAGCCTAGGTTCGGCTTTTGTGTAGTCTGAACAAACTTCAAAAGTATTAGTTCGTTTGTTTTAGTACAGGGACAGGCAATAACAACTGACAGGGGATACCCCACACTCCTACTCCTATCTTCAACCATAAATGGGCAAAGAATATCCCACTTCATATTTAATTTAAAATCAATTAACATTTCATGTTGATTGATTTTTAGTGTAAAAAAGGGTGTGTGAATAACTTAAGCTCATTAATGATTTGCGGAAGGGTGATGAGTGTGACATCGGAATAATCGGTGTTGTAAAAGATAATTGAATTAAAACTATTCGCAATATTAACAATTTGGTGTTTCGTTTTTCTGGACATTCGTCCATTGTTTATCCGTCATGCGAATACCACCAAACCTGTGGCTCATTGTACTCAAGTAGCACCACCGACATCCGGACGACTCCCGCGCACTACGCAAATCTGACTAGAAACCTTTTGGATTCAATTTGGGCAAACAAGTGGATCGGAAGGCGAGAACCTGCGGAGTGGCCAGTTCGATTCCCGTACTTAAATCCACTCGATTACTTTTTTTGGGGGTATATGAAGTCGACAATTTTTAATACTCCTCGCGCAATTAATATTCCTCAACCGAAGGGATTCAGAACTTTGTTGATACTTTAAATAACAATCCGCAGATGCTACAGAATATTAGAAAAGCATTTTATGACCGCCTTGGCCATTGCATTGAAAGGGATAGGGGTCATTTCAAGCATATGATAAACTAATTTANATATTAGAAAAGCATTTTTTGACCGCCTTGGCCATTGCATTGAAAGGGATAGGGGTCATTTCAAGCATATGATAAACTAATTTAGTGTACAGACCTATCTTTAAAATTAACTCTAAATTCCAAAGGAAATTAATAAATTGTTTACCCATTTGTGTAAGTTTGAGAGGGTGATTGGTTGCAGTGAGGGTATCCCCTGTCAGTTGTTATTGCCTGTCCCTGTATAAGTATAAAATAAATTATAATGGTAGATTGTTTTGGGGTTGGCAGTTCATTCTGAGTCATTTTTCAACATTTTCAAATGTTTACTAACAATCTCGGGAGTCAGGTTCGTCCGTTTTAGTGGGTCGGCGGTGCTGTCTGTCTTCTGCCTATCGTCGGCGAGAAGTAGTGTGGAAGCCAGAGCGTGTCAGTATTTTCATAAACTAATATGTTTTATAATTTTCTTGTGCATACCTTTCCATATTTTTAGCAACTTTTTCCTGACTTCAATAAGTTTAAAATAGCGATAACTATATTATTAATTCTCCAAAATTGATCCAAATGATGTAAAACAAGCAAAAATCAACTAAAATATCGTCAAATTATTTTTATAATAGTATTCCAAATTTGCGAGGGTACGACAACTGGTTATAAAAAAATGATGGCACTTCAGAAAAACCTACATTTTTGTGCTAATTTAATACAATAATATTTAGCACTGCTAAATAAAGGTTTTGATTCCGTTTAAGCTATTCATATATATTTTGAGATTTATAACATTGTGAAACTTGTGAAAAATGTTTTTAATTTTTACGTAAATATTTTACATTTTGAAGTTATAAATTCTATATTTAGTTATAAATTATATTTTGGCCATATTCGTGGAAACTTTTCTCAGCCTAATCATACTACGCTAACAACACTTCTAAAAAAAATTTCAAAAATTCCTTGAGAGGTGTTAAATCTAGGTTTTTATTTCGAGTTTCACTTTTGAAGGAGGCTCTTCACTTTCTACTTTATACATTATTAGATGAAAACGAAAAAAAAATAGTTTTTTTGATAATGTTACAAGGATGGATAATGAATTGCCGAGTTAGAAATTTAGGTAATTAATCAACTTAGGTCACAAGTTTTAGAAACATCGATTTTGACTTTTCACCATTTACTCTTTCCTGATAAAGGTAAAGTTAATTAATTAAAAACTTGAAAGATATTTGGAAAGTTCTTGTTTCAAACTAAACTTATACTTTTTTAAAACGGCGAAGGTTTTTCTTTGAAATTTTGGGAAATAGGGCAGAAACCTGAAGTTTATAACTGAATAATGAATCATTGATGTTGGAACTTCTTTTTTTTTTAGAAAGCATGGTCCAGATCGTATTAAAGTGGACCTCGCCTATAATGAATTCGGGCATAATAGAACCATCACTATGATGGCTTAATTCTGTCATAATGAACTCGGTTAAGATGAACAATCGAGTTTAATCAATCCTATATCTTCCTGTCCAATCATTACACTTCTTCATCGTGGGAGACTAACTGTTTTGTTAAAAAGTCAAATTAGTTTAGTCAAATTTGTAGCAAATTGAGTGGAAAAATTAAAATTTCAATCACTGAAAGAACGTATTTGCTATTATAAAGAACCAAACAAAGATTTGTAAAGTTTGAAATTTTTTCTGGCATATTGTGCCAGATTGTCATATGAATTCTAGTAATTACCTATGATGGGATAATTTTTGCATATGTGAAACTGCGACATTTTCCCAAGTAAAATACTAAATTAACAAGTTTTTAAAAATATTAAAATTCTTTCTCAAATCCTTATTCATCCTGTACAAAAAAAAAGGAAAATATATTCCTAGGGAGCGAGTAATTTCCATAATTTTTTGTGAATCTGTTTTTCAGAAAATTTGACCTAAATGAACAAAATATATTTGTTAGAGGAAATAGACACTTTGTGTTTATAACAAAATGCATATTTTATAAAAGTTATGGATTTTATAGAGCAAAAGTTACCTCACTTTGACTGTCACATGATGCTTGTGGGATAAGGAAGCATAGTTGCTGTATGAACGAGATAGTGAACATAGACTCCTATATCCGATTAAAGTCTTTCCCGTCTCTGCCAATAGATGAGGAGAAACACAGATGATGAATCCCTCACCATCAACAAAGACTTTNGAGAACATAGACTCCTATATCCGATAAAAGTCTTTCCCGTCTCTGCCAATAGATGAGGAGAAACACAGATGATGAATCCCTCACCATCAACAAAGACTTTGCTAGTGATAACTGGTGGATCATCATCACATAGTCAGGGTTTGAAACGCACTTTTTCAATCGGCTTTGCATCAAAATTAGTAGTGCAATGGGTCCAAACAACCTGAGACGTGGGATCGTACCTCAGCAGAGACCATATTTTTGGGTTAATCGCTGTTTCAAACCTTGGCGGAGCAGTCATTTCTCATCATGCTAGCCAAAATTTATACTTTATAAATTTAGAAAAAATGATAGTTTACGTTTTTTTTTGAATTTTGTAAAGTTCATTAAGTTTTTGTAGAGATTATCTGAATTATGAGTTCAGTTGACGTCACTCTGCCTGGTCAATTTTGAAATTTATACGAGTTATAAGCCTCCTTTATCAACAACGGCAAAATAGCGGAACTGAAAACTGTTTTTAAATTTTCAGCTTTCGCAAAGAAAATTTTTTAATTACATAAACTTTATCATCTTATGAACTTTATGAAGATTATAAACTCTAATTACCTAATTTTTATAAATCATACGTTTTGATATGTATGATTTGCAGGATTCCTAATTAACATAATATTATATTCATAAACATGATTGATTAGTCCTTTTATGATTAGAAACTGATATTTCTATGTGAAAATGATCATTTTTGAGACTGAAATACTCAACCTTATGAATGGTCAGTGTGCTTTTGCTACGCCAATCATTTAGTTCACCGTCACAAAATAAAATCCAAAATTTTCAATTAAAAGGAAAATTCACGTCTATTCTTAGTAATCATAGAAACTTGAGTTTTTGCGACAGCCTAATTTTCTAAGCTTTTTTCGAATCTCGTTTACTTTGACCGTGTAAACAAAAATATTTTCAAAATCATTTGACCAGTTATAAACTCACAACTTTCCTCCGAAAACACTATGGATCAAAAGTCTATTCTCTTTAATATATACTGTGAAACTATTTTAAAAGAAACGCTGAAATCACCTGGGGGAAATTTTCATAACTTTCGTAGAAAGATATACGGTCGGGTTCATTTTTTTTTGGCAAAAATACAAGTTTGAATCTGCCCGGCAACATTTCTATCTCATATTACGTCAAATCTGAATTGCAGACAAGGTTATTTAAGAATTGGAGAGAGTTGTAGCTTTTTCCGCCTTTTTTCCACCCTATGAGAATTTAACCCTTTCAAAGGTAATTCAGAGAAAATGGATAAAGGAATTTTTATAAAAGGAGTTCACCTACACGGTAAACTGAGTCCATAAATAATACTTTCTCTTCATTTCATATTTCGTCTGTTCAAACTTTCGGCAAAACTTTCATCTTATTAAAATTTTTGTTTTCATAGCTGAGTGAGATTCCTCTTTTCTCTAGTAGCGGAATGAGTTGAGAAACTAACACACTAAATAATGCTAAAATTGAGTTTTGTGGTGCTTCCGGCGTCAAAATTCTTTTATGAGCATATTTCCACCCGCAAATGTTTGTGCCTATTTTAATTTTAGGTTCCGTAGACTTTATCGCAGAGAAATGTGTCACTATCAATTTTATTTCTCTGATCTCATATTTTTTAATTTTATTAGCAATTTTAATGCTAATTAAGAATTCATGACATACTAGTTTGTTCCATATGGAATTGGGTTGACTGAATTCAATTGTCGCATTGAATAAATTTGCAAATGCAGCATAAAATGAATAGAAGCGACACATAAAGCACATAGCTGAACAGCTTTTACTACATGGGTTTGGGAAATCGCATGAAATATAAAATTAAACCATAGCTTGTAAATCTTATATAACTGCAAATTTGAACGTTACACCAACTTATGTCAAGTTCATCCACGGTCTATTAGGGAAATTTAATAATCTATTAAATTTTTAAATGGGAAAAATGAGATGATTAACTTGTATTAATTATTTAATTGGCTGAAGGATACATAATACTGAACAGAATTTAGTTGGCCTGATGATTTGAATAAGTTTCTCACCACAAGTCAGTCTGGGTTTGTAAAAGGTTTCGGCGGTCGTCTCCATAAGACACTTGCCATTGGATGTGCATGAAACGGATCTTTACCCCAACATAAAAAATGTTGATGAGTGAAAAATTCATATCAATTACTGATAAAAGTTAAGCAGGAGACTGCAAAGCTTACTCTTATAACTAAGGTAATTATAATATGTGATTTCCGTAAGCTCTAAGGAACTTTCTCATCCAGTCCTTTAACCGTGCTGTCTGAGTCAAGTATAGTGGTGGGTGAGGGAGCTGATACCTTACTCTCTGCACAATATTGTCTACCGTCCTAACTGGAGTGGGTTCGGAATTCAAAAAGTTCAGAAAGAGATCAAATTAGGCCTTAAAGGTAAGGTAGGTTAGGAGTACAACCAGATACGTGATGCTTGGAAACACTCAAGCATCACGAAATAATTTAGCTTGAAACTGCAAAGCAGTCATCGAGATAGTTTAGCTTGAAATTGAGACTCCATGAACATTTAACCGACGGTTAACTAACCGCCCAAGGTTGAATTAGCCAATTTAATTTGATTTAGTTTTAGCGCAAACTTCTTTCAATCATCAGGTCTTCAGGCAATGTTTTGCAAAACAAAAATACTTGTAATAAGAAGATCCGGTTATAAAACACAAATTTTTTTAGATAGACAATCAAGTTGGGACCACGAATTCTTACCCATACCTCTACATTATTTTTTAATCGAATGGATCGTTCAAACTTCATCCCAAATCTACAGTTAGGAAAGACAACGCGGTACAAGGTTCTGCTTTCCGCTTTCTATGTTGGATAAAAAACATCAATTCGCAGACTTCGAAATCATCATGAGCTTGATTGTCAAATTGAGTTCTTTGCACGGTTCTGGCGTGTGATGGTTACTGTACACAGATGAGCTAAACAGGGTGCAACAGCAATTTTTTAAGGAACTCCTACACTTGCCCTTCAGCACTCCCGAATACTTTGTTAGTTTAGAGACATGCTGATTTCCATTAAGCCCCTATGTGTTCAGATTTACTATTTCCCTATGACCACGACTCGAATCTACCTCTAAATGCGTACCTAAAACGCAGAGAAAAATCGTTCAGTTATCAGATAAAAAATACAGTTGGTGCTTGCAGTTGAAAAGTAAGCATAAAACCATAGGTATGAAAGGTTTATATAAAATTAACTCAGCGAAGGAGGTCACATACAGCCTGAGGGAAATGAGTCAAAAGTAAAGTAGCCAGCGTATTTCTACACCGGACCATAGGTCTCCTTATCTCACAGGAGAGTTTTTACTCATACTTATCATTGTCTCTGGGGATTAAAGCNATTAAGCCCCTATGTGTTCAGATTTACTATTTCCCTATGACCACGACTCGAATCTACCTCTAAATGCGTACCTAAAACGCAGAGAAAAATCGTTCAGTTATCAGATAAAAAATACAGTTGGTGCTTGCAGTTGAAAAGTAAGCATAAAACCATAGGTATGAAAGGTTTATATAAAATTAACTCAGCGAAGGAGGTCACATACAGCCTGAGGGAAATGAGTCAAAAGTAAAGTAGCCAGCGTATTTCTACACCGGACCATAGGTCTCCTTATCTCACAGGAGAGTTTTTACTCATACTTATCATTGTCTCTGGGGATTAAAGCCTCGCTTGGCTACTGTTAGAGTACGAGTCTCTTCACATCTAACCACCGGGCGATACAGAATCGTTTCCACAGAACCCCCCTTCCCAATAACACTGGTCCCCAGTGTTTATTCTCAAGAGCCAACTGTATCCTTTAACCCAGTACACCTAAACTTAATTTTCTACGGATTCAGCAAATGGCGGAAATTCAAACGCCCAGATTATTTACAACTAAATAGATAACCTAACTAACGGGGTGAGAACCCTGGAAGACTTTTAAAAAGTCTCGGGGTTGGGGAGACTCGAACCGGGATTCTACTTTTTATCTCACATAAGATGGCGAGCATAAAACGGATGCTTCTCTTGGACAAAAAACACTCGAGTAAATTTGATCTTCGATCCTCACATCAATTCCCCACTATTCCGTACTACGAACTAATAAAATAATTTTTTGAAGCTAGATCTATTTTGATCAGCAAATGTCTTCCTTGGATGTCGACTTGCATTCTGTAAATCCGGCTAAATCTACACCCTGTCTTCAACAAAAGGAAATGGTTAAATGTGTGACGTTTCTACCAGAGGTGAAACAGATTNTAAATCTACACCCTGTCTTCAACAAAAGGAAATGGTTAAATGTGTGACGTTTCTACCAGAGGTGAAACAGATTTTTTGGAGACCAACTTCCTTTCTTTCATGCTATTTGGGAATGCACCAGTACATCACACATTCAAAGGAAGTACTTCCAAAGAATCCCTAAGGACACAATACAGCTCATCAAAGATGTCACAGAAGCAGCTCCAGGTCCAAATTTCACATTTCACTTGTCACATTTAATTTCTAACTTTTCAACTAATTTGAACTCTCTAAACTTAATTTTATATTCTATTTACATACTCGCATACTCATAATTACTTTTATTCTTAGAGCGATGGCCAACGTCAGGTAAACTTGATATATTTTTTAGATATAATTAATCTGAGTTAGTCGTAGTATGCTCATAATTCTAGTTACAAACCCCGAAAAGCTGAATGAATATAAAAATATTAGTACTGGATCATGAAGTTGTTTATTTTCGTTTAGGAAATATTTTCTACATAATTGCATTAATGACCTCCAATGTTTCATTTATGAATTTCTCAGTTATTGATTGTGCTAATTCAATAAATAATTTATCACAAAATCTTTTTAATTTTACCAATAAGACATGTATTTTTAGTAGGTGTCATTTATCGTTAGATGAATTAAACTTTAAGTTTATTAAAGAAAGTTTTTAAAGGAGTTTGAAAGTTTTCAGGTATTAGAAAGTGAAAAAAGTTTGCAAAATTTTTTAAGTAGATTCTTAAAAAGACTTCTCCCTGTAGCATTTTTTTTTAAATACTAAAAAATTTAATAATAAAATTCTAAAATATGAAGATTGTGAGAATAAATTTTTTTCTACCAATAAGGTTTCTTATATCTAATTGTAGAAATACTCGAGCAAATTTATTACCTAACATAAAGCCTAACTTAATTTTAAGTAGTTTTAAATTGTAACACTAATACATTTGATTATTTATTAATTACTAACTTAACGATTTTTTTTTAATTCAGATTTTTGCGAAGAATTTATTTTTCTCTTTTCTCCTTTAGGAGTCTTAGAAAAGTTTTGCTGTGATAACAAAAAAATTTCCCACATGCATCCCAAAAACTGTGGTACTATCTGAGTTATCAATCTGAAAATATTTTTTGAACATAATTCAGAGCTGAACGCGATTGTGGTATTGCTTTTGTCGCCCTTTCGTCTGTCAACTTTCACCGCGCTAATTTGAGATAAGTGGTGGTGGTTACAAAAGACACATTATTACAAGCCTACACATTATTATTATGACAACTGATGATAGCTATTTATAGTATGCGTTTAGACCAGCGTTCGAAAAAATCGGATTTTTATATAAAAATCCAAAAAATCCGATTTTTTGGATTTTTATATTTCGATTGTCAAAAATCAAAAATATGATGTCTGAAAAAAAAATTTTTTTTTTAAACTTTGCAGATTAAGAATTTTTCTGAAAATAATTCTTCAGATTAAAAATTGACAAGTGTTCAAGTACTTTATTTCACCTAAAACGAAATTGAAGCTAGGATTCTGCATTTGGATGCAATGTTAGTTAATGCTTAAATTTTTCTTCAAGTTTGCCAAGTGGGTAAAAATAAAAATCCAAAAAATCATTGATTTTTATTTTTGGATTTAAATCCGACTTCGAGCCCTGGTTTAGACCCATACTTTTGGTCGATTTTATTTAGGAATTGAATAAACATTTATTATGTACTATTATGACAGGCTACTATAAAGTGATAGACTAAGAAATAGCTCTAGTTACAATTAGACAGTTATTCCTGTTGTATGCTACTTTAACGTGGATTCTTGGGTTTTATATAGAAATGAATAGTGCTGATGAGAAACTTTTGTTCGAATCAAATTCCAATTTAGGTGCGAATTATGTTCTTTTATTTCGAACAGCCATACAATTTAGAACAGTTTTACCGACAGACACTATACCTGTCTCATATGAACTCCGTAACCTATGTTCGGATCTATTGCCAAGAAAGGTGCAATTGAGTCTTTGCATACTTCCTCAGCTTTTGTCTTTGTTACCAAATTTTACACCGCATGCCTTCCCAGTGTTTCTATGTATTACATAATACAGTAGACAATTGCTATAAAACCTTCGATTCTGCAATGAAAAATCTGGGTCTTATATCCATAGCGGATATAAGACCTAAATGGGTCTTATGAAAAGTATATACATTTAGCCATCTTTGTTTGAGGTTGATCAATTTTTCATAAGTGAATGTTGTGAAACAATGCAAATCAAAATGTATTTTACACTTTGTTTGATTCAACCCGTAAAATTGTTGCAAAAGAACCTCCTATTGGGGGTGAGTGACTCAAAAATTTCAGTAAGTTAGGGGTTTCCTCCTAGTAAAACCCAATCCAACCCAGAAAATAAAGATTAATTCTTATAAAGTGCAAATTAGATCTAATAGCGAATTGGGAGACTTAAATATCAAGGGCGAAAGCATGTTATTATATCCGTGTTGGTCTTTATAACAAATATTTCGCCTATGCTAAATGCACTGGGTCGAACGAATATATAAAAAATTGGGTATTATAAATTCCCACTACTACACTAGTAGAGCATAAGGTTCGAAGCTTAGGTGATTGTAGAATCATTTTGATCAAATTAAAGACACCGTATGCGAAATGTGAAGTTTTCCATTGTAAAACTGTTTAAAAACCAATGGATCAACTACTTGCCTACACAGGCACTTAAAAACTTGTCATCATATGATTTTTTTTAAACTGACATCAGTGACTTACTATACCACCAATTAGCGCAGAATCGGAAAGAGCGTTTTCTTCGGCAAGATACATCTGCAACATAATCCGTCCAAATTCGAACGACGAAAGTTTAAGTGAACTTTGCTTTCTTCGCTCACATTTTCAACTGGTGGAGTAGAAAATGGTATATGCCAAGTTTCAATAAAATTTTGTAATTCCTTTGTTAATGGAGGTTCATATGCTAATTTCTTTATTAAATAAAAAGTGCGACCAAAGGTTCCAACTAAGGTTCAAACCTTTAGCATCGAAGTTTGAAAAAGTTCAAGGTTCGAACCTAAGGATTTTCTTCGAACCTTTATGCTCTATNTATAACTGCAAATTTGAACGTTACACCAACTTATGTCAAGTTCATCCACGGTCTATTAGGGAAATTTAATAATCAATTAAATTTTTAAATGGGAAAAATGAGATGATTAACTTGTACTAATTATTTAATTGGCAGAAGGATACATAATACTTAACAGAATTTAGCTGGCCTGATGATTTGAATAAGTTTCTCACCACAAGTCAGTCTGGGATTGTAAAAGGTTTCGGCGGTCGTCTCCATAAGACACTTGCCATTGGATGTGCATGAAACGGATCTTTACCCCAACATAAAAAATGTTGATGAGTGAAAAATTCATATCAATTACTGATAAAAGTTAAGCAGGAGACTGCAAAGCTTACTCTTATAACTAAGGTAATTATAATATGTGATTTCCGTAAGCTCTAAGGAACTTTCTCATCCAGTCCTTTAACCGTGCTGTCTGAGTCAAGTATAGTGGTGGGTGAGGGAGCTGATACCTTACTCTCCGCACAATATTGTCTACCGTCCTAACTGGAGTGGGTTCGGAATTCAAAAAGTTCAGAAAGAGATCAAATTAGGCCTTAAAGGTAAGGTAGGTTAGGAGTACAACCAGATACGTGATGCTTGGAAACACTCAAGCATCACGAAATAATTTAGCTTGAAACTGCAAAGCAGTCATCGAGATAGTTTAGCTTGAAATTGAGACTCCATGAACATTTAACCGACGGTTAACTAACCGCCCAAGGTTGAATTAGCCAATTTAATTTGATTTAGTTTTAGCGCAAACTTCTTTCAATCATCAGGTCTTCAGGCAATGTTTTGCAAAACAAAAATACTTGTAATAAGAAGATCCGGTTATAAAACACAAATTTTTTTAGATAGACAATCAAGTTGGGACCACGAATTCTTACCCATACCTCTACATTATTTTTTAATCGAATGGATCGTTCAAACTTCATCCCAAATCTACAGTTAGGAAAGACAACGCGGTACAAGGTTCTGCTTTCCACTTTCTATGTTGGATAAAAAACATCAATTCGCAGACTTCGAAATCATCATGAGCTTGATTGTCAAATTGAGTTCTTTGCACGGTTCTGGCGTGTGATGGTTACTGTACACAGATGAGCTAAACAGGGTGCAACAGCAATTTTTTAAGGAACTCCTACACTTGCCCTTCAGCACTCCCGAATACTTTGTTAGTTTAGAGACATGCTGATTTCCATTAAGCCCCTATGTGTTCAGATTTACTATTTCCCTATGACCACGACTCGAATCTACCTCTAAATGCGTACCTAAAACGCAGAGAAAAATCGTTCAGTTATCAGATAAAAAATACAGTTGGTGCTTGCAGTTGAAAAGTAAGCAGAAAACCATAGGTATGAAAGGTTTATATAAAATTAACTCAGCGAAGGAGGTCACATACAGCCTGAGGGAAATGAGTCAAAAGTAAAGTAGCCAGCGTATTTCTACACCGGACCATAGGTCTCCTTATCTCACAGGAGAGTTTTTACTCATACTTATCATTGTCTCTGGGGATTAAAGCCTCGCTTGGCTACTGTTAGAGTACGAGTCTCTTCACATCTAACCACCGGGCGATACAGAATCGTTTCCACAGAACCCCCCTTCCCAATAACACTGGTCCCCAGTGTTTATTCTCAAGAGCCAACTGTATCCTTTAACCCAGTACACCTAAACTTAATTTTCTACGGATTCAGCAAATGGCGGAAATTCAAACGCCCAGATTATTTACATCTAAATAGATAACCTAACTAACGGGGTGAGAACCCTGGAAGACTTTTAAAAAGTCTCGGGGTTGGGGAGACTCGAACCGGGATTCTACTTTTTATCTCACATAAGATGGCGAGCATAAAACGGATGCTTCTCTTGGACAAAAAACACTCGAGTAAATTTGATCTTCGATCCTCACATCAATTCCCCACTATTCCGTACTACGAACTAATAAAATAATTTTTTGAAGCTAGATCTATTTTGATCAGCAAATGTCTTCCTTGGATGTCGACTTGCATTCTGTAAATCCGGCTAAATCTACACCCTGTCTTCAACAAAAGGAAATGGTTAAATGTGTGACGTTTCTACCAGAGGTGAAACAGATTTTTTGGAGACCAACTTCCTTTCTTTCATGCTATTTGGGAATGCACCAGTACATCACACATTCAAAGGAAGTACTTCCAAAGAATCCCTAAGGACACAATACAGCTCATCAAAGATGTCACAGAAGCAGCTCCAGGTCCAAATTTCACATTTCACTTGTCACATTTAATTTCTAACTTTTCAACTAATTTGAACTCTCTAAACTTAATTTTATATTCTATTTACATACTCGCATACTCATAATTACTTTTATTCTTAGAGCGATGGCCAACGTCAGGTAAACTTGATATATTTTTTAGATATAATTAATCTGAGTTAGTCGTAGTATGCTCATAATTCTAGTTACAAACCCCGAAAAGCTGAATGAATATAAAAATATTAGTACTGGATCATGAAGTTGTTTATTTTCGTTTAGGAAATATTTTCTACATAATTGCATTAATGACCTCCAATGTTTCATTTATGAATTTCTCAGTTATTGATTGTGCTAATTCAATAAATAATTTATCACAAAATCTTTTTAATTTTACCAATAAGACATGTATTTTTACTAGGTGTCATTTATCGTTAGATGAATTAAACTTTAAGTTTATTAAAGAAAGTTTTTAAAGGAGTTTAAAAGTTTTCAGGTATTAGAAAGTGAAAAAAGTTCGCAAAATTTTTTAAGTAGATTCTTAAAAAGACTTCTCCCTGTAGCATTTTCTTTAAAATACTAAAAAATTTAATAATAAAATTCTAAAATATGAAGATTGTGAGAATAAATTTTTTTCTACCAATCAGNTATTGATTGTGCTAATTCAATAAATAATTTATCACAAAATCTTTTTAATTTTACCAATAAGACATGTATTTTTAGTAGGTGTCATTTATCGTTAGATGAATTAAACTTTAAGTTTATTAAAGAAAGTTTTTAAAGGAGTTTGAAAGTTTTCAGGTATTAGAAAGTGAAAAAAGTTTGCAAAATTTTTTAAGTAGATTCTTAAAAAGACTTCTCCCTGTAGCATTTTTTTTTAAATACTAAAAAATTTAATAATAAAATTCTAAAATATGAAGATTGTGAGAATAAATTTTTTTCTACCAATAAGGTTTCTTATATCTAATTGTAGAAATACTCGAGCAAATTTATTACCTAACATAAAGCCTAACTTAATTTTAAGTAGTTTTAAATTGTAACACTAATACATTTGATTATTTATTAATTACTAACTTAACGATTTTTTTTTAATTCAGATTTTTGCGAAGAATTTATTTTTCTCTTTTCTCCTTTAGGAGTCTTAGAAAAGTTTTGCTGTGATAACAAAAAAATTTCCCACATGCATCCCAAAAACTGTGGTACTATCTGAGTTATCAATCTGAAAATATTTTTTGAACATAATTCAGAGCTGAACGCGATTGTGGTATTGCTTTTGTCGCCCTTTCGTCTGTCAACTTTCACCGCGCTAATTTGAGATAAGTGGTGGTGGTTACAAGAGACACATTATTACAGGCCTACACATTATTATTATGACAACTGATGATAGCTATTTATAGTATGCGTTTAGACCAGCGTTCGAAAAAATCGGATTTTTATATAAAAATCCAAAAAATCCGATTTTTTGGATTTTTATATTTCGATTGTCAAAAATCAAAAATATGATGTCTGAAAAAAAAATTTTTTTTTTNGACCAGCGTTCGAAAAAATCGGATTTTTATATAAAAATCCAAAAAATCCGATTTTTTGGATTTTTATATTTCGATTGTCAAAAATCAAAAATATGATGTCTGAAAAAAAAATTTTTTTTTTNCCGATTTTTTGGATTTTTATATTTCGATTGTCAAAAATCAAAAATATGATGTCTGAAAAAAAAATTTTTTTTTTTAAACTTTGCAGATTAAGAATTTTTCTGAAAATAATTCTTCAGATTAAAAATTGACAAGTGTTCAAGTACTTTATTTCACTTAAAACGAAATTGAAGCTCGGATTCTGCATTTGGATGCAGTGTTAGTTAATGCTTAAATTTTTCTTCAAGTTTGCCAAGTGGGTAAAATAAAAATCCAAAAAATCATTGATTTTTATTTTTGGATTTAAATCCGAGCCCTGATTTAGACCCATACTTTTGGTCGATTTTATTTAGGAATTGAATAAACATTTATTATGTACTATTATGACAGGCTACTACAAAGTGATAGACTAAGAAATAGCTCTAGTTACAATTAGACAGTTATTCCTGTTGTATGCTACTTTAACGTGGATTCTTGGGTTCTATATAGAAATGAATAGTGCTGATGAGAAACTTTTGTTCGAATCAAATTCCAATTTAGGTGCGAATTATGTTCTTTTATTTCGAACAGCCATACAATTTAGAACAGTTTTACCGACAGACACTATACCTGTCTCATATGAAGTCCGTAACCTATGTTCGGATCTATTGCCAAGAAAGGTGCAATTGAGTCTTTGCATACTTCTTCAGCTTTTGTCTTTGTTACCAAATTTTACACCGCATGCCTTCCCAGCGTTTCTATGTATTACATAATACAGTAGACAATTGCTATAAAACCTTCGATTCTGCAATGAAAATTCTGGGTCTTATATCCATAGCGGATATAAGACCTAAATGGGTCTTATGAAAATTATATACATTTAGCCATCTTTGTTTGAGGTTGATCAATGTTTCATAAGTGAATGTTGTGAAACAATGCAAATCAAAATGTATTTTACACTTTGTTTGATTCAACCCGTAAGATTGTTGCAAAAGAACCTCCTATTGGGGGTGAGTGACTCAAAAATTTCAGTAAGTTAGGGGTTTCCTCCTAGTAAAACCCAATCTAACCCATAAAATAAAGATTAATTCTTATAAAGTGCAAATTAGATCTAATAGCGAATTGGGAGACTTAAATATCAAGGGCGAAAGCATGTTATTATATCTGTGTTGGTCTTTATAACAAATATTTCGCCTATGCTAAATGCACTGGGTCGAACGAATATATAAAAAATTGGGTATTATAAATTCCCACTACTACACTAGTAGAGCATAAGGTTCGAAGCTTAGGTTCGAACTTTAGTTCGAACGGTCACTGCATATTTAAAGGTTCGGGATTCGAACTTTTTCTCCAAAGGTTCGAACTAGGGCATGTAATATTGAAATTTCAATATATTTAAATATTGGAATATTGACAATTTTTACGGTATTGAAATATCGATATTGAACATGCCCAATATTGCTGATTCAATATTGAGAATTTTTCCTTCAGCGACAGTCAGTTGATTATACACTACCAAAAACTGCATCGCAAATCGCCTGAAAAATGAAGATAATGAAGGAGACTCAAAGAAGTTGATCCCAGTGAAGTTTCTGAAAATATTGGAGCTGAGGAGACAAAAGTACTAGAAGTTTTGCCTACACAAGGATGCCAAACTGTAAGCAAAACTACAAAATCAAAATTGCAACTTGAACTTGATCGTCTCACTGAAACCAAGGACAAGCCTGACCAAAGAAAAATAAACTTGTCATCAACAATAAAGCTGAAATGAATTTTTTTTAAACAGTGGTGTTCGAAGGACTAATCTTGAACTGGTATATGATGCCTTAATAACGATTGTATCTACAAGTCAAATTCGAAAGAGCATTTTCTTCAGCAGGATGTCTTGTCACAAAATTACGTTCTTCCCTCCAAGATGAAACAATTGACTCCTTGATAATTTTGCGATCACATTATCAAATCCTTGGTTTCAACGAATCAAAAGTTTAAATTAGTTACGAGTTTGNGGATGTCTTGTCACAAAATTACGTTCTTCCCTCCAAGATGAAACAATTGACTCCTTGATAATTTTGCGATCACATTATCAAATCCTTGGTTTCAACGAATCAAAAGTTGAAATTAGTTACGAGTTTGGACTTTGCTACTTTTTTAATATAATTCAAATTTATAGCAAAAATTATATTTGGGTTATAGCTGTTACCATTGTAATATAGCTAAGCAATGTAGTGATTTAGAATTCAATATTTCAATATCGAGATTTCAATATTGGGGGTCTCAAATATTGAAATATTGAATATTGATATTGAAAAAATTAAGCAATATTACATTCCCTAGTTCGAACCATTTTACTAAATATAATCTTAGCTGACATTTACTGCACTAGTAGGGAATGAGTTTCCATTCAAAAAATTGTGGTAAACTATTTCGAAACTTTCACTAATTAATTTTTTCCTATTGTTTTCTCTATCCACATAACAAATCAATTAGTTCTAATGTGTCATGGGTTCCGGAAGCAGCTCAGTGGTTACGGGAAATACAGAAAATTCACCAAATTTCTTAAACCTTCCTGAAATCCCACAATCATTGTAGAATCATTTTGATCAAATTAAAGACACCGTATGCGAAATGTGAAGTTTTCCATTGTAAAACTGTTTAAAAATCAATGGATCAACTACTTGCCTACACAGGCACTTAAAAACTTGTCATCATATGATTTTTTTAAAACTGACATCAGTGACTTACTATACCACCAATTAGCGCAGAATCGGAAAGAGCGTTTTCTTCGGCAAGATACATCTGCAACATAATCCGTCCAAATTCGAACAACGAAATTTTAAGTGAACTTTGCTTTCTTCGCTCACATTTTCAACTGGTGGAGTAGAAAATGGTATATGCCAAGCTTCAATAAAATTTTGTAATTCCTTTGTTAATGGAGGTTCATATGCTAATTTCTTTATTAAATAAAAAGTGCGACCAAAGGTTCCAACTAAGGTTCGAACCTTTAGCATCGAAGTTTGAAAAAGTTCAAGGTTCGAACCTAAGGATTTTCTTCGAACCTTTATGCTCTATACACTAGTACTTTTTAATGTTTGCTTCATTTGATAAATTCCAAACTAACATTTCTAACTCCGAGATAGCAACAGCTTTGTTTCCTACCTCAGAATCAAAATTTTTATTTGTTGTTACTATACCTCTTCCCAGATTCAAACAAAAATTTCCAAACTTGTCCTTGCTACCAATCATTCAAACCTTGCATCCATTTAGTTATCTTCCAAACCTTTGTCCTGTTTGCATTGATTCTCAATCAACCCCTACTTTTTCCTATTTTTTTCTCTCTCTGAATAAGCCTCTTTTTTTTTCACCTCTGACTGCGTTCAATCTGTCCTTGTAGGTTGTTGCTACATATTTCCAATTTTCAGTACAGTTCACCTATTTTTTGGTAACAAAACATCTCTTTTTGTGACGATTCGTAAGACGCGATAATCACGTCATTCCAGATTTGACATTGGGAGATTTTTTTATGAAGTGAATCATGTGTAAAGTCACGGGTGAAAAAAAGGGTATGAGAAAACAAACAAAAGAAAAGTAACAAACTCCTCACCACCTCCAGTCATCTTTTTTTTTGCCAAAAGAAAATTGAGAGAGAAAAAAAACAAAAAAAAAGTTATTCACATCATTTCTACCTCAAGAGAAAGATTTTTTTAGAGAAAGTGGTGAAATTGGATGAGACAAGCGGAGATGATGAAGATGAGAAGCGAAGGATGATCTCTCTTTTTCAGAGATAGAAACTTAAAGGCTCAAGTTTCTTAGGTACTTTTTTTTTCTTTTTTTTTTTGCGTAATTAATGGTGGGCCTTTCTTTTGTCCATTGAATGTTTCCACTCCCTTTGCTCAACTTTCACTTCAATTAATAGAAAAAGTAGTCGGTTTTTCCTTATTTTCATCCTTTTGAGCTTCCAAATCCATTTGGGCAACTCAATAGACACTAATCTCCACTTTACTCAAAGGAACACGTGGTTTCACATTTACTCATGGAGAAATTTAATAATATAAAAGAACAAATTAAAAAGATTCATAAAAGTTTGTGTGCAAATTATGTCCTATTGAACTATTAAATGAACATTCTAACATAAAACTTATGCAACTTGTATAAAATATAGTAGTGCCGACAAGCAGAATCATCTACTTTTTCGATTGACTTTGTTAAGGGTTGAAAAAAGTGAATAGTATACAAATTAATGACACATTTATAGTATTTCATAGCTTTATTACAATAATACGAGTTGATTGGAATTAGTGCCATGAACAAAAAATGAAAATCCTAAACATGAAAAGGATCTAATATTTCGTCATTGAAACACACGCTCAAACGCAAGACTTTCACAGGTTGTCAAATTGCCATATCTCAAATTTTTTGTGAGTCGTCAATGGGGCATAACTCAATTTTAGTCGCAAATACATTTTTACATAAAAGAATTTCCAAATTATTAATACGCATGTCTGCAGATCGACAAAAAGTTGTTTGTGGTGTCATTTTTATATAAATACAATCATTCATTATAAGGTAATAGGAATAATATAACAACAACAAATAAGGCATTAAGCTTTTTGAAATTTGTTTGTAAACAGATTTTTAGCTCCATTGAAATGTTGGATTTTTTGAGCTAAGTCCGTTTGACAATTCAAAAGTTGAGATGCAAAAATTTGACAACCTGGAAAAAAAATTTGAGTATGGGAACTTGCAGTTTCACTGACGATTCCCATTATTCACGAATGAATAGATAATCTCATCAAATTGTCAAAAGCATTAATGTATCTAAAGTCCACAAACCGAAATATTTAAATTAAGTTGTGGAGTTTTTATGTTCAAAAGTTTCCTTCAATGTGGTTTCTGTAGAATTGGAAGGAGATACAATAAAAAAAAGTTAGGAAGAACCAAATATTGTAAATTAGCGGTAGTTTATGTTTAAAGTTATCCACTTTGAAGTCAGCTCGAATCACTTTCCGTAAGTTTGCTCATTAGAGTGAAAGTGGATTATAAATTCTCTCTATATTCTCTTCTTCAGTAGGTCAAGTGAATTTAATTTAGCCAGTGTAAAATACACAAAACTTTCTTCCTCAATCCAACTTTAGCCTTTAGCAACTCTTTGATACGAAAATAATTAGGAGGCTTTTGTTGAGGGATTTTGGACAAAGTCGTAGTTTTATATTGTACTAGTGTCCCGAGAAGAAAATGATATTCAAATTACTCTAAGAGCAAGATCAATGTAACTCCTCAACTATATCTGTAGTCCAGTCCAGCTAATTTCAAAATTCCCTCTGACCGAGAAGTTGTGGTGGAGAACATTGCTACACCCTATCATTATGTTTTCATTATAATTCCATGGTGGAGCTTATGGATTCATAAGTTTTTGAGTACAGCCTTGGACTAATTTAGAAACTAGCGAGAAGTTACTTTTGGACCATGCTCTTTGCTGGTGAAAGTCTTGTTTTTTACTTATGTTCATCCTTTTCGTAAAACGTTTTCACGTCGTTATAAAGTTGTTTAGCTCCAAATGATATTTCTTTATGAAAAAATATTGAAATGAAAAGGAATTTTTCTAAAATCAGATCACTAGGATCAAATGGACTACGATTTACGACTAGAACTACTCAAAAAATCTGATTTCAAATAGTGCTTTTAATGTTTATCGGTGTAGACCATATTTTGTTTGACATTAAAAGCGTTAGGATATTTTGTTAACATCGGGGCGCAAATAAGACGACTTGCACAGTTTTAGAAACTAACTAAATATAATCCATATTATCGTCATCCTGTTTTGCAATTAATTGGCAATTAGGGAATCTCCTCACTCGTATCACACCGTCAGTAGTTGGAGTAATGAAAATTTTTGTTTTATGGATATGTTAAACTTCAAAATTTTCCATATTGATTTGCATTTCATTCTTGCAGGGCAAATCAATTAGGCTTAATAAACAAAAATAGATGTAGCTGTGGTTAGATTATTAAATTACACACTTATAATATATATATAATTTTACTATGAAATATTTTGAGTAATTAGTAACTTTTAATTTTAGCCAGCCTAGGGTTGCCTGACACAGATTTTCCCATTCTGTCATCCGGGATAACCAGTTTGCTAAAGTTACTGGTTTTGGATCGGTGCCATTCCTTCAGCTAGATTAACAATCTAGCACTGGAACTAGAACTGTTTCTGTTGGTTTTTCAGTCCTTAAGTACTTTGGCTAGGCCTGGAGCCAGACCGCCTGTATCTTCGTAATTAGATTCTGGACCTATGTCATGATATGCAAAGACATCGAAAAGTTTTTCGCAACAAAGATAGATACCGGAATGACTTTTTTTGTGGGGCAAAAATTTTATCCTACGTTTGTGTTGTTGAGTCAGCTGGGCTCAAGACTCTCATACAAGTACAATGATCGGCGTTTTTTTCTGATTCCGCTCCCGCTTCGACGCTGTCTTTTCTTTTGAATTTCGCTCTCAATGTTTTTTACTCCTAGGCTCCCAAAACCTTTTTTGCGGCTCCGCTTTAACTCTAGCGCCCAGAAAACTTTTGTGTGGGATTGCTTGAGGGTCTGAAGATTATGTTTGGGCTCCGCTCACTCAGACTATAAAAATATTTATTGGCTTAACAAGTTGATTTTTTGTTGCGCATCGTGCCGACTCTTTTCTTCAAAAAATATTTTTCGCAGCTCAACTCCAAAACTTGCCTCCATAAACGTTGATCTCCCAGCTACGTTTTCGCTCATTTATTTACTCAAGAAATTTGAAATTTTGATAAAATTTACATACTCTTGCACATGCTATATTATGTTAACAATTCAAGTCGGTCCACGAATGCATCAGAAAGCTGTATGAAACTAAATTATGTCTAAGCTGATTGATCAAAAAGATTGTACTAAGGACAAGAAAATTGTAAAAAATGACAACTTTAAAGTTGAACTTGAAGGACAGTGATGTAAAATCTCTTTCGAAAATTGTACACAATTTAACAATTTATTAACAAACAGTTTAAATCATTATTATCATTAACAAAAAAAAAACATTTTTTAATCCAAAAGTTTTTTAAGGAATTACTGATATATTCGCAGAAACTTTTACATCAATAGGAATTCAAGTAAATTAGTAATTTCAAATTCATTGAATAAATAAATAAGTTGAGCGGATACGTTAATGTACGAATGTTAAGTTGAGACATTTGATAAACAGCGGTAAAAACAAAAAGTGGAGGGATTGAAGTTAGATGAGGAATTATATTTCAAAAGAATTAGTCTCACCCAGACCCAAAAACAAACTAATTATAACTGATTATTCAAAGTAATTAATATCCAACCAAACGGTGCTTCAATCCATGCAACAACTGTGTCCAAGGTCAGCTACAACAATCAATTTGGGTTGGATTTAACCAAAAGGGCCGCAAAAAAAATTAGAAAAATTTCAGAACCGTGTTATGCGTCCTTCTTGAGCGACCAAATGACCTCTACAAATGTTACTTGGAATGATTTGGTGACCAACTTTTCTTAATGACATTTTTCTCTGTGGTGACCTGTTGAGGTCAAAGGTCAGGTCATTTCTGAAAACGTGTAAAATGACCTCTACAAATGTTGTTTGGCGTCAGCAGATGAACAACTTTTCTTTGTACAATTTTTCTCTCCGGTGACCTTAAGTGGTCACTACGTTTTGGGTCATGTAGTTTGAAAAATTTCTTGTATCGATATAGCAACCAGAGGTGCGAATGGGCTGGGTTAACTCATGATGGGCCTAGCCCAGCTCACTGGGCTGTGGGCTGAACTGGGCTGGGTTTTTGAGTGTTAATTTCTTATGGGCCGGGCTGGGCTGGACTAAAATTTGAAATTTTCAATCTCGCGCAGCTGGAAGTTTCACTTTGAAAGTGACACTCTCAAGGGGACTCAGCAGAGAATTTCGAAAAATATTTAAAGCAATAAGAAAGTATCGATAGTTTTTTGTGGACTGGGCTGGGCTGGGTTGAGCTGGGTTATGGAAATTTATTTTTGGGTGNAGCCCAGCTCACTGGGCTGTGGGCTGAACTGGGCTGGGTTTTTGAGTATTAATTTCTTATGGGCCGGGCTGGGCTGGACTAAAATTTGAAATTTTCAATCTCGCGCAGCTGGAAGTTTCACTTTGAAAGTGACACTCTCAAGGGGACTCAGCAGAGAATTTCGAAAAATATTTAAAGCAATAAGAAAGTATCGATAGTTTTTTGTGGACTGGGCTGGGCTGGGTTGAGCTGGGTTATGGAAATTTATTTTTGGGTGGGGTGGGCTGGGCCGAAGGCCCAATGGGTCAGTGGGCCGTGGGCTAAAATAATAGATTTTTTAACGAGCTGGGCTGGGCTGGGCTTTCGAAAAGTCAGCCCACTCGCAAACCTGGTAGCAACCTATCTTGAGCGACAAAATGACCTCTACAAATCTTACTTAGAATGTTTTATTGACCAACTATTCCTAATGACATTTATCTCTGTGATAACCTCTTGAGGTCATCACAGAAATAAATGTTATTAGGAAAAATTGATAAATGAAACATTTTAAGTAAGATTTGTAGAGGTCATTTGGTCGCTCAAGATAGGTTGCTATATCGATACAAGAAATTTTTCAAACTACATGACCCAAGACGTAGTGACCACTTAAGGTCACCGGAGAGAAAAATTGTACAAAGAAAAGTTGTTCATCTGCTGATGCCAAACAACATTTGTAGAGGTCATTTTACACGTTTTCAGAAATAACCTGACCTTTGACCTCAACAGGTCACCACAGAGAAAAATGTCATTAGGAAAAGTTGATCACCGAATCATTCCAAGCAACATTTGTAGAGGTCATTTGGTGGCTCAAGAAGGACGCATAACACGGTTCTGAAATTTTTTTTTGCAGCCCATTTGGTTAAATCCAACCGAATTATAATTATTATTACTGTCGTATTCTTTATTATTTGAATGTAGTTTGTTAGATGTTCCTTCATAATTAATTGCTTTATTGGCAGCACCTACTGCCCTGAGTTATGAAACGCTAACATTATTTGGAAATTATTATGAAATTATAATTTTTACTACTAAAGTGCTTGCAATTTCAAAATCATAAAATTAATAGTGTATGCCAACTTACACAACGTGTGTGTGTCTGCTACCCTATGCCGTTTTTGGTGAAAGGCAAAGAAAATCAGTATCCGTTTTTTGTAAACATGCTGTATTAAGTATTATCTAGATATACTAATAATTCTATCTTATTCTTATTTTACATTACAGTAAATCTCACATACAACGGCTTAGACTACCAGGAACACTCGGTTACTACAATCCAAATTGTCCGGTCCGCCCCTGGAGATAGAGAATATGTGTATAAATCGTAATGCTAAGCCGAGTCCGAACGCTTTTTGGTGGTTTCGGTAAATCAATCACATGTTAACATGGACACCAAACAATAAGGGAATTTAGAAAGAAACTTTCTTACAAATTTATAAAAAATTTGAACCTTTTTTAAAACGTCAAAATGGATCACAAAATAAAGCAAAGATATATTTTTATTTATTTTTGTCTCGCGAACAGAGTACGACTATGAATAGATGTCCACCTCAGCTCACGGTCAAATTATTCCGTATGTTGTTTGTTCAGCTTATGCTTAAGTCGAATGTCGGTTACCACCACCCAAATATTCCGGTCCATTGGTTTCAATTTATACAAAGTTTACTGTATTACGTTTTACACTCATGTGACTATTATAGTATAAGCTGTCGTATACCGAAGTAGCTGGAAAAGAGTCGATTATTCTTCAATTAACTCAACAAAAGTCAGAGTAATGAGTTAAATTTTTTGGCTTTATTTATTTTATATAATCCATTCCCAGAAGCAATTTTCAGTTTTTGTTCCACATTTTAAATGTGGAACTCAACAGGAGTCGGAGGGGGGGGGGGGGAGAGTGTATAGACAGGCTCAACGCTGCACCACCAGTGCGACTGTATACCTTGAAAAATAATTTGAATTTGAATGGGACGACGCTCTTTTCTTGGGACATCCGTTGCTCCGATACCTAACTGATACTGAATAGTGGACACTTATATCCTATAAATCTTTCCCATTTCTTCAAAGAGATAAGGAGAAGTACACAAGAAGAGTCCTCCACCAAGCAATAAGACCTGATAGAGATAACTGGTAGACCATCATCATATCGTCAAGGTTTGATTAAGCATTTTCCCAGTCGGCTCTGTACCACACTTGGTAGTATATTAGGTCTTGTTAACATAAAGACGAGGGATCGTGATCCAGCATAGACATAGAAGACGAACATAATATAGGACTCACTAGCCCTAGGGTATAAGAGGTATATGCTTCAAATAGCCCATACTATTATATTGATAATCTTTATTAAAATCCTAGAATTATTGTTGACTAGACTATTGCCATGCACGCTTTCTGAATTGTCAATCGTATTCATGGAAAATTTTAATCTGCAATATGAAAATGAAAATGGTTTAAATGTACGTCTATAAAATATTTCTTATTTTATACATAAGTTTTCATGAAACTTACTATCATCTTTCCACTTGGTTGCTACCGACTGAGTAATGTGTGAACAAAGTTGTTACCCGGATATAATCAAAACATAACGTCTACTTGATTTGACGGTAATATCGATTTGAGAAACTCTGGTGACTCAAGATGACGGAGCAATTGGAATTTACTGGAAAAGAAAACTTTCGTTTTATACTTACTAGGTTTCTCAATTTTTTCTAGCTTTAATGCTTTTCTTCGTACTTATCGTAACTTTTTGCACAATATTGAAGAAAAAGGTTCTTTAGAAAGAGTGATGACAGAAATCAAAGAAAAGTTAAAATTAGGAAAGGTCATTCTGTATTAATTGTGTTGTTAAGTCACGTTCACGTCAGGTTCTGCCACTTTAGAAAATTTCTACCAAAGCAACCTTGTTCTTCAAAGTCAACAAAACTACTTACTCCGCCACTTGAACATTTTGCACTTGGTCTCATTAGCCCCTCCCATAGCTTAATCACCTACTCAGCCACATAAAATACGCTTCAAAGCCTAACCAATCATTTCTTCTGAAGTTATTAGACCATATTATACTCTAATTTGGCCAATTCTTCAACCCATCGACTTTTAAGATTTCACTATATCACCAACGATAGAATTTGATGTAGTTAAAAGAATAGCAATTTATATTATACGTATGTACTAAAAATCTCCAAATATAGTCAATTTACTCACTTTAAAAGTCAGGAAGTTACACTTCCTCCAATTCTTGATGCCATGGAAAGCTACTGCAGCTAAAATTTGCCAACGAATAGTCCTTTGAACAATAATTTTCTCCACTCAAAAATGTTTTCCCACGGATCTATGAAAGGAAGTGGTGTGCGACCAAATATTCAGAAAACTAGTATCAAAAGGTCAACAGGGGCTTACTGGAAACCAACTTTTGGTGTAAATACTTGTCGAAAATTCCAAAAAATTCGTGATAAATGTTTTTGAAGTCGCAATAGGGTGGTAGTTGTGGATAATTAAAATTACAAGAGATTCGTCGTTGCAGATTTGATTTAGGTCTTTAAACTGCGTTTCTTTGATCCCGACAGTACTCAAAGACAATAAAATCCAAAATACGACGTAAAACATGAGCGACTGAGAATAAACCGGAGCAACGGTGGAACCACCAGTGGACTAAGCCATAAATTGGATATAGACAATGTAGATTATACATAAATTTGAATCACGAGATATCAGCTGCTTGTATCTATGACAGCAACATTTGCTAGCTGAGATATCAACAATGATAGATTAGTTAGTAATAGGTCTAAACAGTTAGAGAATGAGGTATAACTCGTTGTTGCATAAACATTTAGGTGACGCTCTATCAGCTAATATTGAGATGAATTGGGAAATTGTTAAATAATTTCGTTGCAAAATGTCTTTGTTGTGGTTTTGGGCATATATCTTTATATGGCGACCACCTAGAGAGCTGGAAACTAGCACATTCGATTCAGCATCAAATTTTCAATAGGAATCACTTATGATTTAAACATTCAAGTGAATCTCTATCAACTTATATCGAGATGAGTTGGGAACTTGTTAAATAATTTCGTTGAAAAATGTCTTTGTCGTGGTTTTTGGTATATATCTTTACATGGTGACCAGCTAGAGAGCTGGGACCTAGCGTATTCGATTCAGCATCAAATTTTTAATAGGAATCACTTATAAATTAATCATTTAAGTGACTCTCTAGCAACTTATATCGAGATAAGTTGGGAACTTGTTAAATAATTTTGTGGAAAAATGTCTTTGTCGTGGTATTGGGCATATATCTCTATATGGTGACCACCTAGCGAGCTGTGACCTAACTCATATGATTCAGTATCAAATTTCCAATAGGAATCACTTATCATTTACCAATTTAAGTAACTTTCTATCAATTTAAATCGAGATGAGTTGGTAACTTGTTAAATAATTACTTAGAAAATTCCCTTTGTCGTGGTTTTGGACATATATTTTTATATGGTGACCACCTGGAGAGCTGGGATCCAGCGCATTCGATTCAGTATCAAATTTCCAATAGGAATAAGTTATGATTTAAATATTTAAGTGACTTTCTATCAAATTATATCGAAATGAGTTTGGAACTTGTTAAATAATTTTGTGGAAAAATGTCTTTGTCGTGGTTTTGGGCATATATCTTTACATGGTGACCAGCTAGAGAGTTGGGACCTAGCGTATTCGATTCAGCATCAAATTTTAAATACGAATTACTTATAAATTAATCATTTAAGTGAGTCTTTAGCAACTTATATCGAGATAAGTTGGGAACTTGTNACATGGTGACCAGCTAGAGAGCTGGGACCTAGCGTATTCGATTCAGCATCAAATTTTCAATACGAATTACTTATAAATTAATCATTTAAGTGAGTCTTTAGCAACTTATATCGAGATAAGTTGGGAACTTGTTAAATAATTTCGTGGAAAAATGTCTTTGTCGTGGTATTGGGCATATATCTCTATATGGTGACCACCTAGCGAGCTGTGACCTAACTCATATGATTCAGTATCAAATTTCTAATAGGAATCACTTATCATTTACCAATTTAAGTGACTTTCTATCAACTTATATCGAAATGAGTTGGGAACTTGTTAAATAATTTCGTGGAAAAATGTTTTTGTCGTGGTTCTATGCATATATCGACCACCTATGGAGCTGTGACCAAGCGCATTCGGTTCAGCATCAAATTTCCAATAAAAATCACTTATGATTTAAGGTGTTGCCTGGGTTTAGCAATGATGTCAGCAGTTGGTATGTAAAATATAAACAGTTGGTATCTAATGTATTAGCCTTATTAGCACTTTGTGTTGAAGATAATTTAGCTATTTAAGCATTTAAACTGAGGAATCAAATCTAAATTGCTGTACTTTAAATGCAACCATTTTAATCTTTGTTATCTAAAGTATGACATTGAACGTTGAGTCAACAACCGTTCGTACGTGAGGTATTCAATTTTAAAACCTGAGGTTTCAACTATGATTTGCTTCTCTATGGGAGATAACAGTAGGATAGTGTAGAGCCGTCAATCCGTAGGAGAATGGAGGATCCGTTTTTGTCAATCCACTGGAGGATGACGAAAAAAATGTTGGGTAGTACGTTTAGGGTGATTAGGTGCAACTGTTACATGACTACTCCAAATTGGTTCTGGGACAATTTTCCTTCAACAATTCGTTGTAAGACAGCAATTCCCATCTATTATAATTTTGACCCAACACAATTTTATATTACAAGCAAGGCTAACTTGTTTAGACTTGGTTTTCGGCAAAAACATGCCAATAGTTTTTGCACAAAGATGAATATTAGGCTTTCTTAATTTTCAAGTTAGCCAACACTCATACTGATAACATTTCGACATCGACATCCTTTTTCAAATCTGAATACCTACTTACTAGTACTTAACTAAACCTAAATAAGCTGGAATTTTATGAAACTTCCTACCTTGTCATTAATATTAGTAAAATTCAGCTCGATTTAATGAACTCACTGAAATTTCACACATTTATTACAGTGGGAAATTCACAATTCATAACTCTATGCGTCATCCGTATTCATAACTATACACCTATGAAATAACAAGTTGCAATTTTTCATAATATTAACAATTCAAAATTCATTTGATTACCTTTGATGAAATCCAAACTTTCTTGCAATCCTCGCGTGTCCGTGTCACAGTCATCAAGAATATGGACCCCGAGGTGAATTCCCGGGAGTATTTCCTTTTTTGAATTGATAAAGTCAACTGTATAGAGCATCGTCTCCAATGCTTGAATCCCACCCTAGAAACAAAAAACATTTAGTCTCATATCTCGTTAAGATAACAAGGTCTGTTATTACTATATTGTAGATTATAAACCATCGTTGCAAATTTATAGTTTACTTTCCCATTATTGTTCAAGAATATTGAACTAACAAAAAAGTTATGAAACAATTTGCGCATAACAGTATTTGTTCCTGAGCTGTATTTCGATTAATAATCTTTTTTTTTTAATTTTTGATTTAGTTTTCTCAAGTTATCCGAAGTAGATCACTCATTCAGCAAACACCCCATGAGTAACATAACCTTCAACCTATATTTCATTTTGAAATGTCAGTGTGTTCTTGCTGTTTCAACGGAGTTCAATTAGAAATGAAAAGTGAAGGAGGTAGCTGACATAGTGGAAGTAATATAGAGACCAATTTGACACCATTCACTCTTGACACGACATCTGGAAAATGAGAGTTTCTATTTGTAGATGGGGATGGTGTGGGATGAGCGTTGATGGAGTATTGGGAGAAGAGCGGGAGACAAGTAATTTTTCCAAGTACAGCTGTATACAGGTGTGAATTCTATCTCAATTAACCTAATGAGTATGGACGATGAAAAATTATGCAACAACTATCCATCAATATTCTGTCTGTTCTACGAGATTGGTCTTTGCAAATTAATTTTGAAATTGGAAACAAATAAGACAAAATAAATTAACACATAATAATGTCAGTATGGAGATACTAAATATTAAACTGCTCAACAGTTTGTTGACAGGTTTCTAAAAATAAACCTTCATAACGAAAAAAACCTACCTGAGCAGTTAACTTTACGTCTAAACTAGGTAATGCAGATATTTATGAATATTAATCCTGAGAAGTCAACCGTTAGTGGCTGATATATCTATCGTTGTTAGCATATATATCAACATTTGATAACTCGTAGGTATCAACAGTAATTAGCTGTGGTATCAACAGCAATAGAAACAATAGAACCCATCTAAGTGACAATTCTAGCCACCAATGTACAGACTAAAACAAGAGAAGTATATCCGTAGTAGTCAAAGTAGGCTTCTCAAAGTGTCGTGTCGTGCCGTTTATACCCTGAAAACGAAACGGAACGATAGCTTGTCCTGTCGACAGGATGCAGCACGAGAAGGGTTTTCCCTAAACACGATATGACATGGGTACGAAACCATACCGCAGTATTGGGATAAGAAATATCACCAAATTGTTTTATTACGTTTTATAGACTTTGAAGAAAATCTGTGCCAAATTTTATCCTTGACAACTAGATATACTGGTAAATCTTTTGTTTAAACTAAACATTGGAACGATTTTAAACAATTTTTTTTTGATTTTTATAGTATCCGTACGGTATAAACTGAAACCTGCGTCGTGCAACCAAAATCACACAATCCGCCTCGATTAGTGTTGGTTATGACTCCGACTCCGGAGTTGACTCCCAATTTTTTGGGAGTCGGAGTCGGCGACTCCGGAGTCATTTATGTTTATTTGGGAGTCGGAGTCGCGACTCCGGAGTCGACTCTTCAGAGCCGCGGAGTCGACTCCCCGTGTGAAAAAGGGATGAGAAAAATAATGGTTGAGATTGCGCAGAAAGACACTACTCACACTACTTCTGTTGGTTACGCAAACCTGTTTGTGTTTCAGTTTCGACCAAAGCTCGGCGTTTGGGTTTGGGCTCTCCTCGGGCTGTTTTAAACAGCTCCATTTGCTCAGATCGGACTATTTGAAAATTCCTGGTTGAGCTCTGCTGGAGCTCTGCCCAGGCTCTTTAAAAAAATTCTTTGAGTTCTCGTGGGGCTCCGGCTCTTTTGAAAATTTTCCATGGGCTTTGCTCAGGCGCTTTTGAAATTATTTTTTGAGAACTGTTCGGGCTCTTTTGGAATATGTAAACGTATCTCGCGCATATAAAATGCTCACTGCACAAATACAATTTGTACTGCCCATATACAATGCGAGCTGCGCTTGTTTACTACAGAGTGTAATTTTTATACGAACTAATACTGCGTATGTACAGAGTGAGTAAATAANACTGCCCATATACAATGCGAGCTGCGCTTGTTTACTACAGAGTGTAACTTTTATACGAACTAATACTGCGTATGTACAGAGTGAGTAAATAAGGGCTACCTAGAGATCCTCACTCCACCGCACCTTTCTTTGTGTCACTCACCATAAATCGACGTCAGAATTTTGTTTATTTTATAACATCACATGTTGCTACATTCAAAACAAAGAATCATTTAGAAGAAAGTTGTTTTATCTAAATGGGAATAACCCATTGCATTATTTCTTTTGGGGTTATTTGAAAAGCATCGTTTTCAATTCACTTCGCTCAGTAAACAGAGCAGCTCAAGAATAGGATTGAAACTTTTGTTGCCACCGTAAATGAAAACCCGCAAATGCTGCAAAATGTCCGACGCGGTTTTTATGAACGAATTACTCATTGTCTAGACATGCACAATAGCCACTTTTAACAAATGATCCATCAAGTAGTTGCTCCCAGATTTAGTTATGAAACAAACAAAATTCTGACGCCGATTTATGGTGGGTTACACAAAGAAAGGTCCGGTGGAGTGAGGATCTCTAGGTAGCCCTTATTTACTCACTCTGTATAATGCGTACTCGATATGTAAATATACACTGCATTTGAGTATTTTCCGAAGGTCTCTGCTCTTTTTAAAATTCTCGCATGGGCCCTGTTCGGGCTCCATTGAAATTTTGTCTTGGACTCTGCTCTAGCTCGGATTGTTTTCAAAAATTTTCCATTGGCTTTGCTCGGGCTCGGGCACTATTCGAAAATCGTGCTTTCAGTCCAACTAAGGATTCTCCCACTACTCCTCACCGCTACATTAAAGTGGTGTTCTGTTATTCACAAAAGAGCCCGAGTGAGGAAGAGCCGGTAGCCGAAACCGCCGCGCTTTGATTTCAACTGGAGAAACTAAAACACATTTTAGCTAATTAAAAGTAAACTGCAACTCAAATTGTTTGACTCCGGAGTCGGAGTCGCGACTTCGGAGTCGACTCTCGAAATTTTGGGAGTCTTAGTCAGCGACTCCGGAGTCAACTCAAAATTTTAAGNAGCGACTTCGGAGTCGACTCTCGAAATTTTGGGAGTCTTAGTCAGCGACTCCGGAGTCAACTCAAAATTTTAAGAGTGGGAGTCGCTGACTCNGTCGCGACTTCGGAGTCGACTCTCGAAATTTTGGGAGTCTTAGTCAGCGACTCCGGAGTCAACTCAAAATTTTAAGAGTGGGAGTCGCTGACTCCGACTCCGTGCCAAATGGGAGTCATAACCAACACTAGCCTCGATATAAGCCGATCGAGTGCAATTCTACATTTATAGATAAATAAATATTCAAAAGCTTAACCACACTGAAAATTTTTGACGATTACAATGCCATCTTTTCACTGGCATAGTATAGGAAAATAAAAATTCAAGTGATNCCGACTCCGTGCCAAATGGGAGTCATAACCAACACTAGCCTCGATATAAGCCGATCGAGTGCAATTCTACATTTGTAGATAAATAAATATTCACAAGCTTAACCTNGAGTGCAATTCTACATTTGTAGATAAATAAATATTCACAAGCTTAACCTCACTGAAAATTTTTGACGATTACAATGCCATCTTTTCACTGGCATAGTATAGGAAAATAAAAATTCAAGTGATTAATTATTAACCTCGGACTATGGGGTTGAAAGTATTTATACAATTCTTTTATCCGTCAGTCCGTTATAAAAATTTACCTACTTTTGAACAAAAAAAAAATTTTTTTATGTACCAACATATATGATAATTTTTTATGAGAAGGCTATTGAAATACATAAAAAAACATCAGTTAAATGTAGCGGAGCTGCGTAACTCTAAAATCGAACTTTTACAAACGTGAACAAAAAAAAAATCTAAATTCCGTGAACCGATATTTATTATCACAATAAATTTGGACAGAGAAGATCCAGAAAAAGACTGAAAATGGATTCATTGATGAAAAATTCATGAAAAGTTTGTTGATTTTTCCAAAAGCATAATTTTTAAAGTTTGTGATTTTCGTTGCCTTTCACTATGTATAGAAAATGAAATTGACAATATATTCCTCTACTGTGTTAAGTTTAACAAAAAAAAATTCTTAGAAAAAGAACAACTGTTCTATTGACTATTTTTAAAATAAAAATTCGCAAACCTGCAGCAATATGTAATTTGCATATAGGATTCGTTTTATAAAATAGTTTATATTTTTGAAAATTTGAAATTCTAATATTAATCTAATATTGAGAACAGTTAACTTTTTTGTTATTACAAAATTGCATAATTAATTAAACACTCTTCGTTGCGAAAGAGAGAAATTTTCAACTTGATTTCATTCAAAAGTTTATTCAAAATGAATACCATTGGGAAGTATACAGGGTCCACCAGAATTAAGTACCATATGGAGAAAATTTTTTGATACTAAATAACCAAAATTATGACAAATGCGTCAGAAATTTAGAGTGTTGCACTGCATCAGACAGAGCTAAAAGTAAGAAAAAGTTATTGCAAGGTAGGTAAATGCAAATGGTAATCGAATCAAAAATTTATCAGTATTTTACACAAATTCGAAATATCCAATCGCATCAAGTGCTAAACTTATAAAATTTTTTGTCTATATCTCAACTAATAAATTGCTCAAAGTGAGGATCTTGTACCCTACTGTCCCCTCCACTACTTCGTCCATCAGAATTAATATTTGAAGAGGTAATGTTTATTTCGTTATTTGCATAAATTTTCTAAAGCAACAGCTTAAACTATTTATCGCAATTTGGTAATAGTGAGCAAATTCGTCTGTTTGTCCCTGGTTTTCTCCCTATTCCATTGACCAAGTTAATTAATAACAAATTTCGTATCGTATTAACAATGTTAGGATTAAATATTTAACATTTTCACTTAGTATTCAATACGGTTGCCGCGAAGCTTCGGCAGCCTTCCCGTCGGTTCCCGCAGCCCTACCGTGGGTTACCGCAGGCCTCCTGTGGGTTTCCACAGCGCTCTCGCAAATTCCCGCAGCCATTCTGTAGTTTCCCGCGGGTATCCGCAGCCCTCCCGTACATTCCCGCAACTCTTACGTGGGTTCCCACAGCCCTTCCGTACTTTCCCACAGCCCTCCCGTGAGTTCTCGCAACCCTCACGAGTCTTCCCGCAGCCCTCCCGAGTCTTCCCACAGCTCTCCCGTAAGTTGCCACAGCCCTTTCGTGGGATCCCACAGCCCTGCCGTGGATTCCCGCAGCCCTCCCGTGAGTTTCCACTGCCCTCCCGTGAGTTTCCACTGCCCTCCCGTGCGATTCCACAGCCCACCCGTGGGATTTTACAGCCCTCCAGTGGGTTCCCGCAGCCCTCTCGTGGGTTCCCAAAGCCCTCCAATATTCAATTAAATCAATTAACATGCTGATTAATTTGCTGGTTGGCTAATTTTAGCCATTAGTTTTTAGTTTCAGCAAAATCGGAGATATTTTGAATTTTAGGGGTCACCAGTGACCTAGGTCAACTACAAGTAATTAAAATGTGCAGCTGACGTATCACAGTGACAAGGTGCAATGACTTGAATAATTGTTAAGTCAATTCGCAATTATTTTTTAATTTCAACGAAGTTGTGGTACGTATTGGCAACATCTATTGTTTTCAAACGCCACTACCATCAACACAGAAAATTTGAATCCACATCAACTTCATGAAATTGACGTTATTCAGGAAGAACTACCCATTAGTTCATACTAATTTTATTAAACTTTACATCCAAGTGCGTGAACCTACTGATGGTATGAGCAGTTTGATGATTTAATTCAATTACCGAGCCAATGCGTCGAGATTAAATCAAGAGAAGATGATCTGATGAGCGTGATTTCATTGTAATAAATGATTGAAATGAGACAAGTAATCGAATCTTTGATAGGGTTGTCGGTTGTTAGGTACGCGCGCAAATATCTAGAGGGACAAGAATGAAAGAGAGAAGTAGGAACACCCCATTTTTTTGGCATATGTTTTAACCCTTGTGCTTTCTCCATATGGTACTTAATTCTGGTGGACCCTGTATATACTCATGTGTACTTATAACCTCAATAAATTTTTAGAAACTTTTGTAAACTTCATCAATTTTGAAAACTACTCCAACTCACGCTTTCATAAACTCTACAAACTTGAAATTAGAGTGAGAATGAGTTTAGTCAACTTTAGAGATTTGATCATCAACGTCAACTGCCTAATATCAACAAATTTCCTAACAAAATAGTAAAAAACGGTGACAAATATTTTTGTATAAGTTACCTTTTTCAAGACTCTCAGAATAGCTTATATCATAAAGTCAAGAATTGTGAGAAAAATTAGTTGAGAATATAATGTATACTAAGGGAGTATAGTCGAGAAATTTGAAACTTGAATATGACACAAAGAAGAGTGTGACATACTGTAATGATTGCAACAGGTATGGGCAAAATATGGTAATTTTTTATAAAACGTAGAAAGTGAGAAATTAGTATATAAATCATATGTCAAAGAGACCGGAAATGTTTAAAAAATAATGTTCTAACAATTCCTAAGTTCGGTCTAGTGGACATAAAGTGAAAGGAGTTGGAGTCGTGTAAATATTTCAAGAACCTCTTTGACTCGTAAAGTGGAGAATAGCGTGGAGTGAGTGAGAAAGGTCATAAATCTGCCTGTAAGTGAGGAATTATGTAGTTTTGGGAAGTTTTATTTATGCAATTAAGAATTTTGTACAGGGATCAAGTCGTCGGCGGGTTTTGGACGACTCATTGAGCATAGAATACATAAAAACATGCAAAAGTAGAAGAGAGTGATTAGAAATTCCTCAATGGGAATTTTTTTATATGCAAAATTCAAAATAATCAAACACAATAGACAAAAACTCATGCACTCGGACAAATAATCCGATATTAAATTTTGACAAAACAAGTAACAAAAAAATTTTTTTTATTACATCATATTTTATTTTTGTTTTCTTTCTGGCGAGTCCATGATAGAACTACAGAGAGATTTTGTGGTTCAGTAGCTTAATAGTGAAAGCACTGGATGCGAAATATAGAGGTTGTGAGTTCGAGTCCCACTGGTTGATCTAAACTTTTAGCTAGTACAGTCGATGGTTAAATATTTCTAACCTTACAGAAAGATTGTAGTTCTAGAAACTTGTGCATTTAATAGAATTTTTTTTGACATTGAATCTTTCAAAAGCTCACTTAAACTTTATCTGTTACATCAAGAGAAAATGTTATTAGGTTAAAAAAATAATTTTAGTAATTTATTTAATTAACTTACAACAATATTAGTTAACGTAATTTTTTTTAAGATACAAGCATAATACGCAATTTGAGAAGTTTGTATAGTTTTAAATAAAATAAAATGTGATCAATATTGAAAACCTCATGTTTGAAACGAATTCTAAAGAAATTAGACGTTGACTAGATTAAAGAAACAACAAATTTGAACGGATGATTATGACAGTGTTTGATCTTTTGATCCTTCAGAAGAAATTTAAGAAATTTAAGAAATTAATTTAAGAAATGTTCATTTTTTATTCTGTAATAGTTATATTTTTATGAAATTTTGGAACAGAATTCAAAACTAGTTGATGTCCATATAGCAGGAATTAATTTGTTTTCGAAATTTTTTTCGGGAATTTTATCCTAAGAATTTTGACATGGTACTTGAGCGTTTTTGTTTGTCTGCGTAACTCATGGAGCAAAAGCCATTGCATTAAGACTCAAATCAATTACTTTTATGGTGAATTTTCTGCATTTAATCTTTTAATGGGGTCGTCTCTACCCGCGACGGTTTTATTGCTCATTTCCCTAAACGAGACGACATGGGAAGAAGATTTAGCAACTAGTGGGACGATGACTTTCCGAACAAAAAAAAATACCCAAGAAAGCCCCCGCCTCATTAATTTTGCAAGATTCCTTGGACACGCCCTTGCTACCAGAAAACAGTTGGCGTGAAAACTGTCTAAAGACTTATATTCAATTTTCTCAGCGTCAGTGGCATGCATGCGTCAAAGTAATAATTTAGAAAGTCAAGGCAGTTAAACGCTCGACGGGTTAAATTAAACTTCAATCAGATCTGGAAGACAGATGCCGTATCGATTGTTAGTGGGCACTTTTCCTTGATTACCAACACCAAAGTTTACTAACCTTATAGATAATACAGACCAAAAGTTGGATTTCTATCATGTTACATAGAACAAGTCGAAGTTTATATTTAAAAAAAGTTGGTAAAACTACTCTATTTTCTATGGTTCTGTCTCCCAATTGTTTGGGAGTCGAATAGCCATTGTTTGACCTTGGGTCTTCCTATCTTTAGGAGTCAGAGCCATGACTTTAGTAGTCAATACAAATGTTTAACCAAATGTTTTGGAACTACAGTGGAATTCTTTTCATGTCACTCCCAAGGGTGTCCAAATTTTTGGTGATATAAAGCGAAAGTGACAGAAAAGGCAACTTTTTTGATTTTGATGTTTAACACGGTCTATGCTGAGAAAAAATAAATTTGTGAATCATGCAATACTTGTTAATTTTACTATGACAGAGTGAGTGTTCAAGATTACATACGTCTAACCTAAGGAAAATAGTCGATAATTTTTTTCTGAACACAACATGAAAATGTTTCTTCGGTGATGATTTTGTCTAAATTTTCTTAGCAACAGTTAGCATCTTTTGGAGCTCGTTTGATTGTAACATTACAAAGAATTCACATCTCTTAATTTTCTCAAGACTCTCCTGAATTTGACTCATATTAGGAATATGTTCATGTTCCATTAAACTATGATTTTACTTGCAGCATGTTCAATCTGGTCCCTCCTTTTCACAATTTTATTTACTGTACTTTTGTCAATGTGATAGTTGTCAGAGGTAACATTCCTACTCACTTTGTTGTCTAAGTTTGCTAAAATATGCAACTTCTGTTTAATTGTTAATTCTGTCCTTTTTTCTATCCCCATTGTCTTAAAGTGTAAAGTGAATGATATACAATTTTGAGAAAATAAAAAAGTATAGATGTGGAATTCAAACAATGGCAGCAATATTGCCATTAAAAAAAGTAAACTTCCATGTGTGGGGTTGGAATAAGTGACTCAATATGAAATATAAAATTAGGCGAAGTGGCATAAGGCGACGTATTCTTACACTTAAGTGCATAGACATCCACCGGGAATTTAAAAATTGGTAATACTAAGAGATTTCTAACAGAAGAGTATGTGACATTAAACTAGTTTAACTGTATGTCTCTGATTTCCAAAAATGGTTGCAATTACAGTGGTTTTAGTTTAATGTCACTACCCCTTTATGTCACACTTCGCTTATTGTCAACCTGTTGGCTTTCCCCCGGCTAAACGCCATGCTCTCATGTACTAAATACACTGTCTATTGTCAATCTCCGCCTATTGTCATCACATTTGAAGAACATGCATGGCACATAACCGCACTTTATGGCAACTTTCGGTTCTCAGGACCAGAATATACTCATGTTTGGTTAAATGGTGTGGGCAATCAGAGACCCTTAAGGGAACTGTTTCATTAACCTATTTGTTGTATTTATTGTACTATGCGATACTCGGTCGCGAAGGTTCTTCGTTTTTAAAGACTCATCCGCAGTCGCGGGCTTATTCCAACCGCGACTATGCCAACCTTAGATGGTCACATGGTTAAGATTGACAAATTTAAAGTTTAAAATAATAAGCAACATTGGAAGTGAAAAACTTTGCAAACAAGTAACAATCATTTGGAAGTTTCTGACAAGATAATATCTCAAAGCCATTTCTGTGGCATATTGCAAAAAAAGCTTGCTGATTACTTTAAGAAGTAATTTGCTTTTAGAGTATTCCAAATTCATGGTNACAAGATAATATCTCAAAGCCATTTCTGTGGCATATTGCAAAAAAAGCTTGCTGATTACTTTAAGAAGTAATTTGGTTTTAGAGTATTCCAAATTCATGGAAATAACTTCAAAAGCTGTAAAATAAATCGAAAGTGATATGGTATTATAAAATGCGCCTCTAACACCAGGAACTTCGGTTTAGTCACCTAATTTTTAAGTTATCAATCAGTTGCTATTATCGGCTATCGTCAACTCCGCCTACAGTCAACCGATTTTTTGGTTCCCTCGGTTGTGACATTATGCTAAAACCACTGTATTCTTAAATTACACAAAAAATGGTCNTGCGCCTCTAACACCAGGAACTTCGGTTTAGTCACCTAATTTTTAAGTTATCAATCAGTTGCTATTATCGGCTATTGTCAACTCCGCCTACAGTCAACCGATTTTTTGGTTCCCTCGGTTGTGACATTATGCTAAAACCACTGTATTCTTAAATTACACAAAAAATGGTCTGGGGAAAAGAAAAATATGGCTAGAAATTTACAAAAATGTGTCAAGAATTAACATGAATCTGAAATATCCACCGATGTTGTATTGGAGGAAATGCAAGTCTCCGTATCAATAGGTTCATTAGATTGTAATTAAAACGCAACAATATTGTGCAATGGGCATCAATTGAGAATGGTTGTAAGCAATCTACATATTTGGTGGGGGAAATTATTAATGCATGGCGGACAAACTGACAGATATACGGAACTACTATCCCATTAACCTTTCCAGCTTTGCTGTTCGCGGTTACATATTAAATCATAAATAAATTTTTTATTAATTTTGAATAAGCTTTGCTAATTCGTATTCCAAGCAAATTGAAAAATTGAAAAATACAGAAAAAAAAAANTATTAATTTTGAATAAGCTTTGCTAATTCGTATTCCAAGCAAATTGAAAAATTGAAAAATACAGAAAAAAAAAATTAATACTTGAGAGCGATTGATGAATATGTTTGGATCTTGAATTGGTTCTGGCATTGTTACAANTATTAATTTTGAATAAGCTTTGCTAATTCGTATTCCAAGCAAATTGAAAAATTGAAAAATACAGAAAAAAAAAAATTAATACTTGAGAGCGATTGATGAATATGTTTGGATCTTGAATTGGTTCTGGCATTGTTACAANAAAAAAAAAAATTAATACTTGAGAGCGATTGATGAATATGTTTGGATCTTGAATTGGTTCTGGCATTGTTACAAATGAAATAAAAAATGTCCCTGACTCGATATTTAATTTTCTATTCCTTACTGCTTGTTAACGATGAAGAGAATAACTTTATCTTTTAAATTCAAACGCTTCATGAGCTGGAAAGTATTAATGAAGAGACGATTACTAAATAATTTTTAAAGACTGACTGCTTAGAAATTAATGGTTGGCAAAAATGCTCTACTGTGTCAAAAATAGCACACATGAACATTAGCTTTATTGCAATGAGATTTTGCGGTATATTACTGCAGTTTTGTCCTACATCTTCCCTTATGCAGTTAGGCTTGCTGGTAGGTTGGGAAAATAACGACGAATCGAAATCACCAAAAAAAAATTTTTTTTTTCTTCTTCCCATATCCCGTTGTTTCCTAGAAGTATCCTCATGTATGCCTTAGAATTATATCGACTATAAACCTGCCAGCTATAAGTTTAAGTAGACATTCAAGCGTGAAAAAATGCTAATTCTCTGGAATTTAAGGTAAGCATATACTCAGTATAGAGATTATGGTGTCAGTTATGATTTACCCTTGATTCTAACAAATGCTGGTTTATATATAAAACGAATCGAAATTGCACAAAAAACAGCTTGAAAAGTCTTGAATATATAGCTGAAAAACGAATTTTTTTTGCCTATGATGCCGATCTAGGAGCCAAAGCCTTGGTTCCAGTGCTAACTTCCACGTGATAATGGGCAGTTAAGGTATCGTCCCATTCCAACTTTGGATATTTTAAAACNGTTCCAGTGCTAACTTCCACGTGATAATGGGCAGTTAAGGTATCGTCCCATTCCAACTTTGGATATTTTAAAACCCATTTTGCTCTTTTTTGTTTAAAAAAACTCCAGAAATATACAACTTGCATTGCATTTCACTAAAAGCGATAGAAAACTGAATTCTTGTTGCAAAAGTGGAAATGCAATGCAATGTAATGCAATCGAGGCACGTTTTGGATGCTTGCATATGTGACTAATGAATATGGTTGAGGTTGACGAAAGTACATNCAATGCAATCGAGGCACGTTTTGGATGCTTGCATATGTGACTAATGAATATGGTTGAGGTTGACGAAAGTACATAATTGAGCATACATGCAACACAACACCAACAGACGTCGGTTTAAAATTTCATGTGTATGAAATAGATAATTTTTTTTAAGTTATACAAAACTGAAATTTTTTTAGAACCATAGGGTAAATTTGTTCAAAGAATACAGGAGTTGAAAATGTTATATTCTTTGTGATAATTAATATTTGCATGCATCATTAACTCCATATTTTAAGCAACATAGAACAGCGAGCAGAAACAATATACAGTGAAACACGCTTATAACACCATCCGATATAAAACCAATTCGGGTATAGGACCAATTGTTTGGGCACTCGGTTTGGAACAATGTATTTGGCATAAGGAAATATCGCGCTATCAGACCAACGGTTTTAAGACCAAAACGGATGTTAGACCCGAATTTTAAACCCAAGTTCGTGGTAGGTGGCTCTTATATAAGACCGAAACATGCGCAATCTCGGCATTTTTCTTTTCTCTTCTTATTTTTAGAAGCTAAACACGTGCTTGGGGCATACTAATTCATTTCCACAAACTTCTTTCACTACTTTTCACACTTAAATTCATAAACGCATAAAGTTATTGATTTTTAAATTGGATAAAGTAAAGAAATTAAGTTCTTATTCTTTATCCTACCAAATTAAAATATGACATGAAATCTGAAAAAAAAACAAGCAGTTGCAGCTATACATGGATTAACCATAGATTATTTCAAACACTAATGCCTAAGTTCTTCGAGTAAGCTCAGCTTAGGCAACAAAAGAGATACAAGTTTAACAAACAACAAAAATTCTATATAGATTTTTGAATTTGTATTTCTTTATAGGCAACAATGTATTTTCCATTTTCTGATCAAATATTTCGATGACATCGACAGTCAATCTGATACTAGTACTCATCCGCCTCTTAAACTCTTCCAAATTTGTTTCCTAAATTTTGAACTTAATTTTTAAAGTTTCCTCAAATGCTCCCAAAGAAAGAACTAAATCACTCCGGCATTAAAGATATTGTTCTCGTATAATTTGGTTAACAATTGCTATAATGCCACCTGAACTTCACTTTTATGTTTCCGCCATTACAAAGGCGAGTTTGAAGGAAAAAATTTTTATTAGAGTACAAGCGATAGTTATAGATTAGTTGAAATGATATGCCGCAAACTTACCCCAGCATTGCTTATTCATTTAATTACTTAAGTTCCCGTCGAATAATTAAATATATACGCTTATTCCATTCAAAAACGTCATAGCTTTTATATAAGTTCAATTTGGTCTTATGTCCGTTATAAGACCATGACGGCTATAAGACCAGAATTCTCCGTGTAAAATCGATGGTCTTATAAGCGTGTTCCACTGTATTGCATTTATGAAGTAATTCCTTTAACACGAAAAGAAAGGTTTTAAACAGGAAATTAAATTTGAAGGAAATGAATTGGAAAAATCTTCCATCATCACACGCAATTTTACAAATTTTGTGACATACAGTAATGCATATTACTTGTATGTGAATATTGCGTGTGGTCCTTAACATTTATATAATATGAGTAGCTACAATAGATAAAAAGTAATTTTTATATTTCTGGGGTTCAAAGTTGCTGGAGGGGTTCCACATACAGAGTTATTCAAAAACTTTTACTCACTAGACTTTGGATTTTAATAAAGTGATTTGGCATTTATAGACATTTATATAAAACATTGTTTCATTTTGGAAAGTAAAGCATTAATCGTTAAGCTTATTCGGCAATATGAATTTTTTGTTGGGAAATCTTATAATTCGTACAAGTATTGTTTGAATATTATGTGGCTTAGACTAGAATATAAACGCATTTGGATAACGCTCTTCCACCACACAATACCCCTGCATTGGGCTGTTTTGATAGGAAGGGCTGCGGGCAGTAGGGAGGTCGGTGCGTAGTATAGGAAGCTACGGCAAAACGCAATTTGTCAACCACGTTTTTAGGGGTTGGAAGCATTTCCCAGCTCCTGGGTATAAAAGTTTTGTAAAATGGGGGGTTGGAAAAATATCTCAGCTGTTGGAAGGGTATTGGACCAAATTCGAGTGGTGTATGTGAAGTTAAGTATTAACAAAATGCGATACATTAAGATACATTCATATATGCTTGCTCCAGAGGGCTGCTACTACTAGATGTTAATAATTGCTTAAAGTGTGTGATTTTGTGGCGAGTTGACCAGCCACTTTGAGATAGAAACAGGGATTGCCACAAAAATATGGTCTCTGGTGGGGTATGATTCTACGCCGTAGGTTATCATGACCTATCTCACTACCAATTGTGCTACAGAGCCTAGTGGAATCCGTCTTCAATCTCATTACTACTTCGAAACTCACCTGTGTTTTTTATTAGCACAGGCTACCTCCTCCTTCCTGGTCATTCATTGCCAGGTAAGTTTATGAGTACAGGAGAGGAGATTGAATATTATGCTTAAATCCCCACAGTTTTATAAACGACATAATAACATTTAAAGTGCTAGTTGAGAAATTTAAGATTCAAAGAATATTATAGAAAAACGAGTGATAACAGTAAAGGGCAACTCACCTGTCGCATATTCTTATTACCAAATTGCTGTGTTTTAAATATAGCAAAAATAATGTACTGTAGACCTATAAAGGATTGGCACAATGACAGTCAAAACCAACGTCTCGTAAAATACAAACAGATACCAAAATGACCGTTTAGTTTCAAAATTTTGATCCGATATGCTTATAGCCTCGTTTCCATTTCAAAGAGCAAACTAAACGCGAAAAGCCATAATCAGAACGAAAAAATATCGTTAGGTGTTTCGATGTTACAAATTTAATTTATAATGGTTACCTAGGTATTTAACTTCAACTAATTAAAAATTTCAAACATGTCAAGCAGCGCTGGATTAATAGATGTTTTGATTTATTTTCGGACTCAGATGCTAAGTAACTGTTTTCAAAAATCGGTATTAGGATGGGTTTGCAAATAGCCGTTAACCTGGAATTAAATTCATTTGATTGTGTTTTAAAATTGTGTCCGATTAAAAAACAGGGAATAATTATTTCAGATTAATCCTGATTAATCCCGTAAATAATTTCTTACATTAAGTATTAAAAACGTTATATAAATATTATGTCTTCTAACATTTATATAACTTATTTCTATTTTTAGTAAACACATTAATACGTAATTTACATTGTGATATAAGTTTAGTTAATAAATGCTACATACTTTGCATTATAAATGCTGAAATATGGACATATTTATTCTTTAGGCCAAAAAAATGAAAGTGATTCCGATGATAATTTAATTTTTCTGTGATCTGACCTGTACTTTACACCTGTGCTTTATTGACAACTTGATTGAATAATATTATTCTAACAAGCTATACAAGTGAATTTGGTAGTTTCCATTTAATTTGAAAGATAATTAAGCCTAATCGTGTGTTTTCATATTGTAACAGAGACAAAATAGTTTGTATTTTGTCATAAGTTATTTTTAGGTTATTATTATTTAATTAGTAATTATGTTAATTTATAATTTGTTATTAGTTAGTATTTGTTATATTTTTATTTTAGTTCATTTAGTTAGAAATAATTATGTTAATGAATAGGATTATGTCAGAAAGGAATTATTTTTATTTTTTATTATGTTTATTAGTTATATTTTTAACTTTTCCAAGAAAAGTTTACGTGTTATTAATTTAACGTTTATTCCTAGAAGTTTAAGTTATATTTAACCCAAGTTGGGGTTGTTAAAAGTCCGCACTATGACTTATAAAGCGCTACAATTTTGACCAAGGTATTCATTTTTTTTGGTAGNATAACTTATTTCTATTTTTAGTAAACACATTAATACGTAATTTACATTGTGATATAAGTTTAGTTAATAAATGCCACATACTTTGCATTATAAATGCTGAAATATGGACATATTTATTCTTTAGGCCAAAAAAATGAAGGTGATTCCGATGATAATTTAATTTTTCTGTGATCTGACCTGTACTTTACACCTGTGCTTTATTGACAACTTGATTGAATAATATTATTCTAACAAGCTATACAAGTGAATTTGGTAGTTTCCATTTAATTTGAAAGATAATTAAGCCTAATCGTGTGTTTTCATATTGTAACAGAGACAAAATAGTTTGTATTTTGTCATAAGTTATTTTTAGGTTATTATTATTTAATTAGTAATTATGTTAATTTATAATTTGTTATTAGTTAGTATTTGTTATATTTTTATTTTAGTTCATTTAGTTAGAAATAATTATGTTAATGAATAGGATTATGTCAGAAAGGAATTATTTTTATTTTTTATTATGTTTATTAGTTATATTTTTAACTTTTCCAAGAAAAGTTTACGTGTTATTAATTTAACATTTATTCCTAGAAGTTTAAGTTATATTTAACCCAAGTTTGGGTTGTTAAAAGTCCGCACTATGACTTATAAAGCGCTACAATTTTGACCAAGGTATTCATTTTTTTTGGTAGAGCTTCTTCAGAGCTCAGTTGAGTAAAACACAAAAAGGTTTTCTTTAAGCAATAAATACTTGAAAATTAAAGAGCGTTTTCATATATATTTTTTATTGTTAGAAAAAATCTGAAAGTTACAGTTACCATTTGTTTCGTTGAGAAAATTCTGCTATATAGTTAGCAGAACTATAAAAATATATTAATATTTTAGTTTAAGTTGCAAAATTCTTAAAAACTGATCATTGAAGTAGTCATTGATAATTTATCAATGACTTCTTCAATGATCAGTTTTTAAAAATTTATCAATGATAAAGTTACAGGAGATTCAAATATCCTAAATATTAAACTATCTTATGAAATATTTGTTATTTTAGGTTAAAATGGAGTACATTAGAATATTTGATTTCAAAGTATTTCTCATATTCTGTTTTTTTTTCATTATCTTTCCTTACTCCATAGAACCCATATGAGGAATTCTTATTGTTCACAGTATATTTTCGTCGGCGCATTGTCACGTGTATAACTAATACAGATGCAATTTTGTATAAATGTAGAACCATATTGCGTGTTGCGAATGGGTGTTTCAAAGTTTTGAAATTTTGCGATATAGCGCCAAAATCGTTTGTCATAACGGCCATTTTAGCCAAACTTTGTATCCCTTTTTCTCAGAAATGGGTACTCCAATTCACTTCTGGTTTTTTTCATTCAATTCATTGCCACCTTCCCTATATGGGTCTTTCGTTGGAAATTTGGAATAGTGCATATTTCTGCCACAAATGGCGTTTCAATCGATTACCTCCCCCTTTTTTTTTTTTTTCCACAAAAATTAATATTATTTCTGTTCTAATTTAATATAATATAAAATAATATGCATTTGAATTAAATTGTATAACCATTACAAAGCAGGTATAGGTCAATCAAATCAATGGTTGAAATGACGTATAGTTCAAACATTCTTGAAATGATGCGTTCAGCCATGTTACATGATAATATAAATCTAAAAATTATAAAAAAAGGATAAATCAATGGTTATTATCAATGGATGTCTTTATCAAAGCCAATTTTGTTTTACTATAATGCACAATTTAGAGTGTAGAAACAAACTTCTGCTGAATTTCTTGAATTTCCTTTATGCCAATAGTGTAAGTACGTCCATTTTTGGTAACTGGGATTTCTGAAATGTGGAATACGTCAGATAATGGAATAAAATATACTTTCGAAGGATCCGGCCACAAAAATGTTGTCCCTTTGGTGCTTTTCTTCATGAATTTCACTCTAATTTCACCTTCGTATGATGCCCAATCGTCATCTACGACTGTGCCAAGTTGCCAGGTACTGCAGAAAGTAAATGCGACATATTGTCCAAGGGTCACTTGAAGAGTAGGGACCTCTGGCTCTTCTTGCTGTTGCAGTACCCTAACAACTGTGGAAGTGGATGACGACGAATATCTCTTGATTCTCATGTGTTTTGTTATCTGGAATAAAGGCATGATGTTTCCTTGTTCCTTTCAAAGTCCTAGCTGACGCGTATCTTTCTTCGAGTGCTGCCGATGCATTAATAACTTGCTCCTATTCAACCAACAAAATTAGACATGATGAAAAAATGTTATATAACAATTTGTTACCTTTCGGATCAGAAAGAATTCCATTTTCTCTGAAGTGTTATTATTTGCTAGCTTGCGTTGACAAAACTCAAATAATTGTTGCACATTTATAATAAGATGACCAGGCTTTAGGCTGTCAAGCCTGGCTGACCGTTTCACCACTGCGCAAATGCCATCACAAGTTGACTTCCCATGGGCGGTTGAGGTGAAGTGCCATTCGGCTTTTATTCCATCAAACTCTCTTTCATGATACAGGAGGTTGGCGAAATTCTTCAAATTTTTATAGTGAGACGCTGCTCCGTCTGAGATGTAATAAATCTTCTCAATTGATGGCATGTAATTATCTCCGAAATCTTGAATGATCTTTCGCACAACAGTTGCTCTGAATACATGAAATGTAGAGGCAACATGCTGTAGCTCGTCGCTAATCACCACGTAGCTCTTGTAAACCACCTTATCCTTAGCTCGATCGTACCAGTGAGCTACAAATGGATGGACAGTAGCCTGGTTGTTAGTCCAATGGAAACCTTGGACGGCATCATGAATCATATAGGTGTAATTTTGAGCGAAGTCTACTTGCANTCTTCAAATTTTTATAGTGAGACGCTGCTCCGTCTGAGATGTAATAAATCTTCTCAATTGATGGCATGTAATCATCTCCGAAATCTTGAATGATCTTTCGCACAACAGTTGCTCTGAATACATGAAATGTAGAGGCAACATGCTGTAGCTCGTCGCTAATCACCACGTAGCTCTTGTAAACCACCTTATCCTTAGCTCGATCGTACCAGTGAGCTACAAATGGATGGACAGTAGCCTGGTTGTTAGTCCAATGGAAACCTTGGACGGCATCATGAATCATATAGGTGTAATTTTGAGCGAAGTCTACTTGCAGTATTAAACTTGCTTCTTCCTTAAGCTTAGTTTTTAAAGTATCAATAAAATCCTTCTGTTTTTTGGTCACAAAATGATGTTCAATGATCTTTGGTATATATGTTTTCATCCTCTCCAAGAGCTCATCCTTGGTCGCCTTTATCTGCATAAACTCTGTCCGATCAGTGCTGGTCCAGAAAGATAGGCTAATTTCTTCTTCTTCATCAATGTCTGTGACCAAGTCATCTAATTTGGCGTAAGAAGGGCATGACTTACATACTCCAAGCATGCAATCTTCATTATCCAAGGAGCAAGCGAATGGAAGTAGAATTTTCTGTATTGTGCAGCATTCCTGGCCACAAGCGTTAAGCAGAAGTCTAAAGTTTTCGTGAATTACACATGTGCATGTATTATGAAATCCTTTAGGCCCTGCCCATACACATTGCTTGGGTCTTAGACATGCGAATTTTGACATTGAAACCTTAGACTCAGACTTGTCTTGATTGTGCTTCTTATACTCCAAATATAATTCATCCAAGGTCATAAGCATTTTCCGCTTCGCTACAGGAACTCTCTGTTCCGTTTCGGCTAACCGGATTAAAATTGTGTCACGAATACCCGGCTCGGGTCTGCTGTTTCCATCATCCAAGTAGAATAGTTTTATTGCATTTACTGTGGACTCTGGGAGTGTGTTACCAATTCGCTTAGGTGGACAACTGTATACACCTTTCTCTAATCTTAGTTTTGATGCTAATCTTGCCATATGTATCGTACATTCAAACCAAGCCACCATGTCATTGATCGTAACTGATTTCGGCAAACAAGTCAGAATTTTATATTTTTCTTGCTTGGATGCAGCCTTCTTGAATGCTACAATGAGATTTGATTTTAGCTCGTTGCATGTGACACATGGTTTGCTTGTCATTGGTTTTTTTGGGGACAGGTCTTCGTTACCACTAAGTGTAGTGTCTTGAATTTTGTATTAAGATTAGTTTTCAAAGATTGGTATTTCTTCTTGATTTCCTTAACAATTACTCGCTTGCGAGTTAACTTGAGTGGTGAAAGTGCTGCGGATCTGAAAGTAGTATCAATAAATATCGTAGATGCTACAGGTGATTCTGCTTCGAAGTCTTGATTGGTTTCATGAACAGACTGACGAGAACTAGAATTTTAAAATAGTAAAATTAGAACAGGTGCATCGTAGAAGAACAGTTTGTGCTCACGTTTGTTGTTTGATATCAACTTGGAGTTCATCCTCCATCTGAAAGTCTTCCTCTGATTGCAATTTTTCTGACGTACTGCAATGGAAAAATAAAAAATTAATAAGCGCAAAAGTATGATCCGGTAAGTGTATTTCCATGGAGGTAATCATACGCTATGATTACTCGCTAGAACAATATCATTAGAAAAAGTTGTTAGTTTTACCTCAGCAAGTTTGAACCTGGAATCCCGGCAAGTTTTTCTTTCTGCAACTGCTTCCTACAATCTATGCATAGGTTAACATCTTTAGCAACTGTGCTGAATTTGGTTTGGTAATATTGTAGTAGAGAGAGGAAATCTTGCTAACACCTTTCCTTTTGGTCTGCTTCTTTATATGTTTCAGCTTTCCGTACGGATTACAACAATGATTCCGCTCCATTTCAAGGAAATTAAGTTATATTACAAATTATAATTAATTGTCTGACTTTCTTAGAGAGAAAAAGAACTACAACATTCCTCTAAGATTTCTAAAACACGACTTAAACTCTTTTAAGTTGTGTAAGAAACGCAGAATCTGGTGTAAGTTTGAGTAATAACGTACTATGTTGTGTGATATTTTGTATGTGAGTCGGTGTTTGCACCATCCCCTGAGGAATTCTCACTACACTTTACATTTATCCTTGTTTTTGGTTTGAAAGCCAAACGCCAAATAAATGAGAAAAATGCGGACTGAGGCGCCCCTGTGGACTAAAAGCGGACTTATCCAAAAATTCAATTCAAAACACATCTCGAAAACGTAGAAAGATTTATTAAGTTTTCAACTGCACAATTTGAGCTAGAGAAAATTATATCGTCATGATTATGAAGTGTAATATAGAATTAGGTCCAGACGTCTGTTATAGCGGACGTATGCACTATTCCAAATTCTAAAAAAAACATTCTGGGGAAGGTCAAATGGAATTGAATGCAAAAAACCCAAAGCCGATTGGAATTCCCGTTGCTGAGAAAAAGGGATACAAAGTTTGGCCAAAATGGCGGCTGTGATTCTCGATTTCATTACGATATAGCAATGTTGGGCAAAATCAGGAATGGCATGTATAATAAGGTATCGAAGGATACTTATACACAAAATTTCACAGTTATTAATGAAACTCGTTGCTGAGTCAGATTCTGTGGACAATAAGAATTCCTCATATTTGTTTTGATTTAGAACAAAAAAAAATTAAAAATTGTCCTCCAATTCTTATCAAACATAGTTTAACAAAAAACTATGTCAGAATGGAAATTTCGTTCCCAATATATTTTTATTATAATGTATTATTTTGCAATCATAAATAATTTGAATTTAATGGAAATTGAATACATGGTAGTAGAATTTCAAAGCATTTCCTACATTTGTTATGTAGGAAAACATTTGCAAAATAGAAAATTACAACAATAAATATTAGCAGAATTTTAAAATAATTTCATAATATTTGCCTACACATCTCCTAACAAATTGATGATATAAAGTTTTGAGACTAATACAAGAAACTATGAATTTGAAATTAAGCATTTTTGAACCAATTTTTCCGAATAATAAATATTCTGAACAAATTTTAGGTTGCAAGAAACTTGATTGGATTTTGGCAAATCATAAATCTAGGAAACTTACTTGGTAATTTTTGTTTGAAAACACCTTAAAATTGTTTGTCATAAAAATAGTATTCACTCAGTCATCTATTGTTATTAATAACTATATTAAATAAAATATTCATAAAAACGTATTATCAAAAGCTGATAAATTCATCGCCAAGGAATTCTTTAATTTTATCAGAATTCCTAATCTGTATATTGTTTCATAGTGTCTCTTATGAATTATCTCTTTACATCTTCGACAACTCAGTGTAATATTTTTACTCTTATAGTACCAACTAAGTTTTAGGAATTGATTTTGACAAAATTAAATTACACTAAAGGCCTTATCCATTGAAATTTGTCAAATATTTAAAGGCTCTTTGAATTTTTAATTACAGATTTTGTGGTCTATAAGCAATGTTTTAAGGANCAAATATTTAAAGGCTCTTTGAACTTTTAATTACAGATTTTGTGGTCTATAAGCAATGTTTTAAGGAAAATTCAACAGAAAATCGATTATATCAACAAAAGTATTTTATTGACATAGTATTTTCTTCATGCATGTATGATACATGCGGAATTTTTCAATTGTTTCAGGTATTGCAGTATTGGAGTTCTTCACTAAAAATTTGCATACATTTGATCAAAGGCTTTCCCTTTTTTAAACAATGTCTCTGTTTGACGAATCCAAACTGGAAGAACTTCAAGGGCCTTGCATTAAAACTTTAGCGTGTATCTAGGACTTAGACATCAACGTCAAGCAAAAAGTTTGTCTCGGTTCTTTCACAGAATGAGGAGTTTTGTTGGAAGTGTGGGAGGGAGCGTGATGATGAATGACGTGTCTCCTGGATATAATTTTGCTTGAAGGTATGCGCCACTAGGAGTTCATTTTAACCATTTGAGTAACTCCTATAATTCATTGTCTCTTCAGGCTCTATTTTCTACAACCTCCCAACTCAATTTTCTGGAAGAGAGTTTTTGCTCTGATTTCACATTTAGATGGATTAATGAGATATATTAAGCCTACTGTTTTGTAATTACGTTGAATACTCAAACATTGATAATTCCCACAAAAACAAAGACACGTTGAAATTCATACTTTGAAATTGGTGTGCAATTGCCTAAGTACAAATCTATAGATATAAAGCATTATAATTAGAACTTTGAACTCAGAAGCATTTTTGCAACGAGTTGTTTGCTTAAAAAATTGCACAATTTAATTGATTTACTCATTCATACATACTAGTGTGGTCAACAGGTATTAATTTGTAGGAAGCAATAATTAAGGTCCCTAACGAAACCATTGAATTTTGTACCCAAAAATGGAAGCCATTTCAAGAAACTAACATATGACTCCTTGATGTTTAGGCGTTATCGCCGGCGCTGGATCCCATATGTAATATGTAATTTTTTTTCCAGAATATTTATACAGTTAGGCTCGGCTGAGCATAACCCACATTTGCCAAAGAGTAAGACTCATTAACTCACTGAACTGACTCACTAACTTTTAATTTTAGTGAGTCGTGAACATAGTAAAACGAAATCCTACAACGGCGGAAGATATCATTGCGTTTGCAACTAAAAAAATGTCGGAATGTTGTAAAAACATTTGATAAATGTATGCAAAAACAGATATACAACTGTCACATCATTGAACGGAAATAAGTACGAACAAAATCGAAACATGGAAATCAGTAGGCATAAGAAGACTATAATTATCCCTTGAACAAAGTAACACAGAAAGAGTTAAGTACTCCTCACGGTTATAGAATAAAAACAATCATCGAAGCAGAGCTTTATCTCAACAGCACAATTACCAGTCACATAGTCATAATGTGTTAGATCAGCAATTAGAGCTTAGTTAATCAAGATTGTTCGTCAGTAAGTGGCGCCTAAAAAGTCACTTTAAAAACAGAGTAATGAAATGAGTCATGTGACTCATAGTCTAGATCCACTGACTCATTTTTCTATTCAGCCCGACTCACTCAACATCACTGACTCTGAAAAATAAGCCAGAATCAGTGACGTGATTCATAGTCGAGTCAGAGTCATTTGGATTTGTCTATTTACTTGGATGAATATTTGAAACAAAACTCTAGTTCATCTGCCCATTATCGCTAGCAAAATTTATATACCATAATTTATAATTACATGATTCTACTTGACAGAGAATGGACTCCATTTGCAAAGAACTACAAGATTATAACTTATCACTTCTATTCATAGTTTATAATCAGTCATAATTGGGTATATGTTCACACATCTTTCAGTTTGTTATAGTTCTCTGACGTCGATAGATACAATTTCAAATTTTCTAATCTAGCATCCATGAACAATCAAATAGTGACAACTATAGTTTATCAATTTCCAAATATTGTACTTTTTGGTGGAATATAAATAGACAATTTCCCAAATAAGTATATAATAAAATTGCAGACAAATTTTTTTTTGACAAAAACAGTTCTCTTTCATTTTGGTGCAACGAAAAAGTTTTAAGTTGAAATACCCTTATGCATTTATATACAAAAAATACACTAAACCTTTTATTTGTTTAGAACTATTTTCTTAGAACTTTTTCTTGATAAAACCAGTATGATTTCAATCAAAAATGAGGAAAGCCTAACCACGTACTTGCAGAACCACTATTTTATTCTGTTGGATGACAAGCGTTATTGCTTGAGTTATTTTCACCTATCGATAATGAATTCAAAATTAACAGAAAATTTTAACTGCTGCTCTGATCATAACCAAATTGTTTTTATTTTTCTAGTATTCCTTCCTAACGCCCGTTGTATATTACTTTTTCTGTTCTTTGAAGAAAGTGCACTATTATTCTCGAATTTATTTTCATTTTTAGTAACATTGTCATGANATAGTGTACTTTTTCTGTTCTTTGAAGAAAGTGCACTATTATTCTCGAATTTATTTTCATTTTTAGTAACATTGTCATGAAAAATTAGATTTGTTAAACAAAATTTACTAATAATATTGCACTCTCTTCAGACAAAGAACGGAGGAAGTAAAATACACAATTAGCGTAACGGAATTATAATCAACTCCTATCCAACAAATTTGTTATTTGATAGACTTGGCAAAAATTTGCAAAGCGATAATGTTCACAGGGTAACTGCCCGTGTAACTGCTATTTAAAAGGCGTGCTCAATTGAAATTTTATGTTCAATAGATACATATAGGATTGCAGCTCACAAGTTAGAAATAGAAATAGAACAGACGGTCGACATTTCTTTTAGAGTTCTCAGGGTGAACATAAAATTTACGTCAGGTCAAGGTTGTATTTCATTGAACTATTTATTATATTTTTAAGTGTAACAAAATGCTCAAATATGTTTAACCGATAACTCATAATTTGAAATGAGGGAAGACAACAAGAAGTTGTAATTGAACATAAATTAAACAAAGCTTTTAATTTTATAGAATTTGGTTACGATTCTAATAATTCACTAACCGTAGTACATAACCGAGTAGTGTTTACAATTGTTTGCATGAATTGTCTATGATGAGAAACATTGATACAATCAACTAAAACGCTATTTTAGAAATTTTCATCCACCTGTCACAAACTTTCATATTTAATTTAATGAAAATTAAATTAATCCAAATGTGATTTTCCCATAATATTGGAACATAGACATGATGGAATTATGTAGTACCGTTTTCGTAAAACTATAGCACAATGCACATTCGAGCGTGCCACACACCACTGTATACAGTGCAGAATTATACAACCAACGACGACCAATTATACGAATTATATTTACTGTAGAACCAACAATGAAAAAGAAAGTGAGAACTTTCACCAACTCAATTCCCTAGAAAATTCTAATGCCGAGAAGCTGACAATTTGGTAAGAATTAAATTGGCAAAGTGTAACCCTGAGCACTATCAACGACTAAATTCCCGCAAAGAAAACAATATTTCTCATCAATTCTAATTTTGGTGGGAACTGAGTTGCTGGAAGTTGTCAAGGGTTTTATTTCTGGTTCTACAGTAATACCGCACTCATTTATCCTTTTTTGGCTCTTACTCAAATGTTTCTCTTTTCTATATTCAAAACTTCAGACAGCTCAATAACTTATTGCACCAGATCTAATTTAAATCAGATATGGATCCATAAAAATTGTTAGACAAAAAGTAAAGTAGTCGGTATATTTCTACACTGGACCATGGGTCTCCTTATTAAAGACGAGATTTTTAACTCATACTTGTCATTGTCTCTGGGAATGAAACCCTCGCTTGGCTACTGTCAGAGTACGAGTTTCCTCACATCTAATCAACGGGCGATACAGAATCCTTCCCACAAACTAAACTTCATAATTGAAGCAAGTCGTATTCAAAAACAAGCGAACGATCAAGTAAACTGTAACCTGTTGTCGACTGGATTTCACTATAAGGATTGTAGGATGGGTAGCATTTTCTATTGAATAATTCACAGATTCTGTTTCAAGAATGTGGAAATTTCGTGCTAAAACAGTAAACGAGATCATGCAATTTGTACCATCGGATATAAAGATTAGGTCTGCGAAGCATACCAACTTGGAGAAACTCCGTGCATATGGTGCAGAGCCAAACGTCGTAACACTCGAATATATGTTGAAAATTTGCTAAATCGGTCTGTATTGCCTTGTTTGTGATGGTTTACTCGGTGAAAATATTTTGAGTGCGAGTAAAATTTTTATCCTGGTAAAAGTATTTATGCTGATTTCAGCCGTTAGGGTATATTCACAATGTACGTGCGTCTGAAACGCACTAAGTCTCAACGCATGCATTAGAAGTTGCATCTCAAAAAATCAGCGTCAACCTACGCGTTATGATGCGCTTGAGTTCCTTATGTAAGCACTTCTACATATGATTTTCTAGGGAGAAGCTTATTTTCATAGTTTATTGTTGAAAACAAGGCAGGATTTTGAAAAGTCTTAATTCTGTCAAAGTCAAAAAAAAACACTTCACAAGAAAGTTCAAAATTTAAATTATTTAGAAAAATATTTCATTAAATTTTTTCAAACTAAAAATCATGAACTGGGGGAAAAATTAAAAAGAATAAATAGCTTCCTCTTACTCATTATCGTCAAGTATGATTAACTAATTGACATTGTCTGATTAAGAAACAATTTTTGTCAGTAACTAATCTTTTTTTAAATCAAATTATTTTGAACACTTATTATTGAACACATTCCACCCACTTATTATTTTCACTAGGGGCAAAAAGAGACTTCGCATCAACGCGTGCAGCAGAAGTTCAATTTTTTAACTTCTGCTGCACAGACGATTTGCACCTAGAATTGCACCGAGAGAGAGGTGCATCGGAGTATTCAGTACCGGTTCCCATGGACGCATATCTACAGGCATGCGAATTTCGCATCATCGCATCAATTGATGCGTCCATTGGGAATAAGCACTTACGCGAAAATGCAGCGTAGGAAAATCCGGCCTAAAAAATGTGGCCTAAAAATGGGGCCAGAAAAATCCGTCCTAGAAAATCCGGCCTATGCAAAATCCAACCTGTGGAAAATCAGGTCTTGGCCAAATTTTCGTAAAATCATTTAAACTAATGAAAGGTATGAAAGGGCATCATTTATTCACTGCAACGAAACTAGAAGATTTGGTTGTAGTAAAGCACTGAACAAAAATATTTCAATCTCCCCTCTAAAGGAAGATTAAAATATTGACTCCTGGCAAATCGCTTGAAAGCAACAGTATAAAATTATGAAAAATTTTCAGTTTTGAAATACTTGCACAATGTTGCACACTAAACTAGTTTGGCTGATAGTTTTCAGTTTTAGTTACTGTGACACAATCTATCTTCAATTACTTGCTCTTGTATCACTATTGTTAGCATATGGTTCGGAGTTGTTGATTTACTAAATTAAAACCTATTCGTCACAATAAAATGTAGAATAAATTTTGAATGTGTTTATTTGGTTTTTCAGTTTGGATTATCTATAAGCTGGGTTTATCATAGGCCGGATTTTCCATAGGTATAATTTTCTACAGGCCGCATTTTTTGTAAGTCGCATTTTTTTGGCCGCTTTTGTCAGATCGCATTTTCCAGGCCGAATTTGCGCAGGACGGCTTACCTGGGTCCCATTATTCTAGAATCATTTCTGCAAGGTATAATTCTCCTTTGGTTAGAGTGTGAAACTTTCTAATACGCATTGAAGTGTAGGATAATTTTTTGAACAATAGCGTTGCAGCTTTCACTATTCCAAACAAAAATTACATTTGACGCAAAAATTATCAGATTAAATATTTTAATTTATGATCTAATCTTGAGAAATTATATTTAATATGCAGTAAACACCATCCCTAGTCAATTTTGTTAGTGATTAAAGAAGCGAAATGAGCATATCGAGAGAAGAGCCATTGAGATTTGACCACCAAATTACATTCTCAAAATTTCAATAACCTCGCATTTTCTGACACTTTCTGAAAATATGATTTTAGAAACGACAACTCGNTCAAAATTTCAATAACCTCGCATTTTCTGACACTTTCTGAAAATATGATTTTAGAAACGACAACTCGCCAAGCGTCTATTCATTTAACCGGGATTAAGCTTTTTTGCAAATTTATTCGGACAAAGATAATACTCTCAGAATCCACGCCTTTTGGCTTGATGACTTGTCTCCAATCTTGTTGACTTGACTCTAGGGCTTCGTGGACAAATTGAAAGTGATTACTTCGGATATGGCTAGCCTCGAAAGCTGTCATTATCTGTTAAATTGTTAACATCATACCTTTTTCAAAAATTTATGCTTGTGCAACAATGTTTTTGGATTTCTCCCNAAGCTTTGACGCAACTAGAAGAGGTTTACTACAACCAGTCTCTCCCTTTGTAGCGATAATTACTATATTCTAAAAATTTAATGTATCAAATAATAAATTGACGCAGGTCACTACTAAAAACAATAAGTTGAAACAAAAATAAATTTCAACTTTTGTTGAAGAAAATTAAATTATGTCCTACTATTTACTAAAAATGCAAAATATTCATCCTATTGGAATAGCTCCAATCAAATTTACGAAACCTGAATATTTCAGAAATGACTAATTTTCAAATATTCCTATTGAAATATATTCAAATACTTTCCCCCTACCTATGGAGGTCTTTAGATGTTGGGGCTAATTTACATTGAATATTTTAACCCACTCAAATAAATGAAACAACAACCTCCTCATTCATTGCCTGAATGACCAGTATTGAAGAAAGCAACCAGGTTTATTCAAACCTTAGTAAGTTTCGAATTAGTATTGAGATTGAAAACAGAATTATTCATTATGACTGTGTGGCTCAAATGTTGAGAGTAATCCCCGGAATGGACAGACGTGGGATCATAACCCTACACCACGACTAAATTTTTGTGACAATCTCTGCCTCAATTTCAAAGTGGTGGTGAGATCCCCACCATAACAACATGAATGTATCCATTGTATCCATTTCAAATTGCAAATGAATGAGGCCATTGAGTGATTGAACAGAAATTGCAATGAAAAGTTTAGATCGAAAGTCCTAGTATTGTAAAATTTGGACCTAAGCGTGATCGTGATTGTTTCTGTAGAAAGAAAGATTGATTGAGTAGCCGTTGATCCCTTTTGTGACTCTAGTCCAATATTGTCCACTAGAAACCAATAGATTTTCCCCCCTACTTTTGGATTGGAAGATAATAGGATTGGATTTCACGGTGAGAGGAAAATGAACAAGTTTTTCTGAGATTTGTTTCAAAAGGTCATTTTAGAACGAAAAGAAAAGTAGTCACTTAAGTCAAACGAGAAATCCTCAACTCTGAGGAAAGTAAAAGGAATCAGAAATAATAAAAAAATTAGAAAATATGGTCTACAGAAATCCTTAAAAATCGGATGAAACCCCCAGAGAAAGTAGACTGAAGAAAGTCATTCATTTCTCTTTTTTTTTCACTCTTTCTTCATTTTCTCCCTTGGGTTTCTCATGTTCCCGCTCATGTTTTCTCTCTTAAAAATTCGTCCAATTTAGAAGAGTCAGGAGCAGGACTTAGGCCATGAATTTTGGAATTGTTTTCTCAAACTCTGCACGTGTATCTCGTTCGAAGTAAATTAGAACGACTCACTGATATAAACTTCACAACCATACTTTCTAAACAAACTTAAGCTTCAAACGTATTCCAGCCTTGGGTAAAACTTATCTCCTTTTTACCTACAAATAATTTTCTATGTCATTAAACAATGTCAACAATGCGTCAAGCACCTTAAGAGAAGCTTTTTTAACTTTTGAACCAGTAGTATTAAGCTAGTGGCTATGCGAAAATGAAAAAAAAAGCAAACTAATTTTTTTTTTGATGAAAATATACTACACGTAGCTGTGTATTTTTATCAACATTTATTAGAATTCTGCTAGCAGTGTTTTCAACTGAAATTTGACGGCTGTGTCAACAAATTTTCGGGTTGTTGAAAGAATCGAATTCTAAAATTTCATCTACAAAACGGAGTGGTTAGAAGAAAAAATTTGTTATTCAACATCACGCATCAAAACATACCTGTGGCATGATTGGTCCACAAGTAATGGAGTCAGGACCACGCTCGTGTACCATCATGAGTCCACCGAGTAGTATGTCTCCATCAATTTCTGATACTTTTTTTGATGGCCTGGGAGTAATTCCTGATGAACTAAGAGCAAATGTTGTAGGAAAGTTGATGTCACTGGTGTGACCTTGGTCTGACCTTGACCTCTCAACATCACTTTCAGTATAAATAGAATCAACATTCGTTTCATTTTGAGATACTAGTGGGTCATGATGTGTAGACTCTTGTAAAGGTTGACCTGAGTCACGGTGACCTTGACCCTGTGCTAATTTCAGAAATGACCTGCGCCGTCTTGCTCTCAATCCTTTTAAATTTTTGATGAGTTGTGAAATTGTAAGATTCTCAAGACCACTGTGACTGTGGTTGTGGATTAAAAGTTGACCCATAGCCCAGTTGACCTCAAAATCATCCACATTTGACCCATTGTCAGTTTCACCAAAGTAACGGTCAAGGACTCGGGCAGTGTGACGAATGAGTTGGTTCCGTGAAAATGGAATTGCTAGGTCATTTGAGGTCATGACCTTTGACCTATGACTTTTTCGAAGTGTGTTTTTGTGGACCGACTGTCTCAACTTATCTCGCATGACCAACCGTGGGAACATTTTGTGTCGGATAGCATTGACATGAACTTCGTCTAATTTAAGTAGTTCCTGACGTGTCAAGGGTTGACGTGTGTAACTTTTTGTCTCACTTTCCTCCAACCAATTGACAATATCTCTTTCATCATCTTCAGGTATATGATGGTTGTGACGGTTGTGTCCATTATGTAAACGATTCACTCCCCTGTCACCAACGACTCTTCGCCAACTGATGAAGAGTAGAAGAAATGCTACCCAATCCAAACCTTTCATCTTAGACTGGTACAAAATTCAAAATTCCCGTGACACATCCAAAGCAATTGCTTTGACAGTAATTGGCAGGCGTTTGGACAAAAAAAAATCTATCTAACAAAGTTCAATTTTGTTGAAACGTGAGTTCACGGGAAACACGATGAACGTAGAAATTACGCTAAACGAATCAAATTTCACAAAACCTGTTCCGCTGAGATAACACAGAAAATTGAGTTTAGTACGGATGAGCCCTAGGCTTTCTCTCTGTTCATTACATACGCCAAAATCACATTTGACACACGCGGGAGACACCGTTCATGTTAGAAGTCTAACCAACCAATTTCTTCATGTCACTCATCAAAACTTCAGAAACAAAATTATTCTCAATTTCTTAACACAATACTAAAAATACTCTGATTACTGATCAAAAAAATGAAAATTAGGTCTAATTTTTTAAATCACTGTTACAATTCCTTGGTCAAAAGTCAAAAAAAAATTTTTTAACTAAATTCTACATAACTTAAAAGATTTTGTAAAATTATTCTGATCACGTAAAAAATATGGAACAATAGTCAATCAGAGTAGAAACTTTAGTTTTCACAAACAAGTTTTTCAAAACTTTTTCATAAAGAAAAAAAAAAAGTTCTAACCAATGTACATTTATTAAACTGATGATCAAATTTCAACCCAAAAACCCCTACAAAATATTGGTCTCACTCAACAAAAATGGGAAATTTAAATGTATTAAGTGAAAATATGGATCTGGTTTCACTTCCGTTGTTACTCTCTTCCTAACCCCTTTGGAATCATTATTACTTTGGAGAAAGTAGTGAAAGTGAAACCACAAAAGTAAACAATTTTCTTGGTAACTGGTCCAGAGTAGATATAATTTTACAAAATTGGAAACAACAAACGTATACTTTAGGTAATCTAATGTCTTCTCTTTTCTTCTATTGGTTGATGATTTGGCGTTGTTGGTAAGTTCGCTTTCTCCAAAAAATGTGTACAAAAAATGGTGAAAGTTCTCATTGACTCCAAAAATCTTACTGACTGGTAGAAAAGTGAATGAGAGAGTTTTACTTTTTAGAGAAAGTGGAGAAAATAGGCTCTGCGCGAAGGGTGGTGGTGGTGGTGGTGGTGGTGGTAGTATGGTATGGTGACTACTCATTTTCATTAGAATGAATAGTGTTAGTCTATGGTCTGGTCTAATTCATGAAGTGATCAATTCGTTTTAAATCAAACTGTCCACTTCCCAAAAACTCCTTCATTTATTCATATAGAAAACTAACCAAGGCAAGGGTGGGTTTTAGGAAGTAGTGGACAATTGGAGTCAAGTCGCAACAGATTCTGTCACTTTTTTGGATTAGATGGAATGTAGAAGATCGAAATCATGTCATGTCCAAAACAAGGATTTATGTCTTCCAGATGGATTTTCGTATCCTGAAGTCTTCGTAAGGGAAGATAAGAATGAGATAGATACAATTACTATACTCAAACTGAACAACTTGCTCGACTGATTCAACATTCAAAACTCACAGTAGTAATACGTTACCTGGAACTTTCATCTCATTTAATTTGTCGCATTGCGTTGTTCCTTCAAATGTTACTGTTTTAAATCAATTGATGATATTGTGACGATTTGGAATCCTCCTGGATTCCAAATGATGAGCGGATGGACTGGATGATGATGATAACTCCCGGAAACAACCGTCCGTGGTTCCTCCTCACTCAAAATCCAAACTCCCGATTTCACCAATTTGACCTACCCTACCTACTCTTACTAACCTATGACCCTAATAAACTATAAAATAATAATACAAATATCGCAAATGAGTTTTTCTGGGCAATTATTGTCCCAATAATTTATTTTACAAATAAATTTACTTTAAACTAAACAAATCTCCAACGAATGGAGACTTTTAAACAAAAAAAGACTTGACGAACCAGACGTCAAATCAATAATGAATCCAAAATCTCTTCACAATGTAGTTTTTATCTTTGTACACAACAAAGACAAAAACTACATTGTGAAGGAGAGCCAATCGGACAAAAGTCCGTTGGCTTTTTCCAAGAAAACAAAAGACAAAGGGATCAAAAATAGGTTAATTATGCAAGCCTATTGCTTGCATAATTCCTAAACATTACCCTGTTTCAATATACAGGATTCGTCAAATTTTAAATTTTCACTTCTACCAAAAGTAAGTTCACAAAATGATAGTACTTTAATCAAAACCAATCGTTTATTTTATTTTGATTACAAATGAGGTTAGAATTTGGTTAATAGTGAATTGGGGAACCATTTCGATGTTAATGATATCCAGGTTAGAGAATTTTAACTGGTTTGACATTTGAAAAGATGGAATTATTTGTGCTAATACTAAAAAAATCAAAGTTGATACTTCTATTCGTAGAATAGGAGAAAGTCATGCAGAATGAAATTCGAGTGGCTGAAAATGCTAGGCGTAGTCTAATTTGTCCAAACATCAAACGATTTGTCGTAAATTGAATGAGTAGGAGCATTTTATTGAACACATGAGGAGTTACTTTTAGATTATGGTGTTTGGCAAAGGAAGACAACCGTGCATAATTTGGTCCTGCTTCCATACGTAATTTTTGTGTAATCAAATAAACGGTTGAAAAGTAAAAGACTGTGTGGAAGTATAAGGTCACTAGGATCAGAGTTAGACGGTATAAATTATTGTAATTAAAAAATTTCAATTTTAGTTATAGGTAGTTCTACCTCAAGAATATCATTTTCATAAAGTTCATTCGATTTTCCTCTGATTTGAGTGTTGCGGCATTTGAAAAAAATAGATGTTGCCAACTTGTACCACAACTTCGTCGGTATTCAAAATTATTTGTAAATTGACAAGACAATTATTCAANCAGATGTTGCCAACTTGTACCACAACTTCGTCGGTATTCAAAATTATTTGTAAATTGACAAGACAATTATTCAAATCATTGAACCTTGTCGATCTGGTACGCCAACTAAACGTATTATGGTAAATTACTTGTCATTGACTTGGGTCACTGGTGACCCCTAAATATCAAAACTCCTCCATTGCGGCTAAAATTAAAAACCAATAAATGGATTTAAATCCAATGAATAAAACTAGCCAATCAATAATTGTGTTAATTGATTTTGTTGAATTTTCATTGACGTAGGTCAATGGTGACCCATAAAATCAAACTAATTTCGTTTTGGCTGAAATCAAAAATAAAAGGTTAGAATTATCCAATAAATGAGTGAATTAATTAATTGAATTGAATTTTCATTGACCTAGGTCACTGGTAACCCGTAAAAAACAAAATGCTTGCGTTGTGGCAAAAATTTAAAACTATGGGTAAAATTAGCCAATAAATGAACGTGTTAATTGATTTCCTTAAATTTTCATTGACTTAGGTCACTGGTGACCAAAAAAAAATCAAAACATTTCAGTTTTGGCTGAAATTAAAGCACTGGCTGATGCTAGACATAAGAAGCAGCACAGAATCTACATCCAAGATAAAGGTATTTTTATTTTGTAACTCATCAGTGATCTAGGTCAAATATAATACAAATAAATCAAATACAATATTCATTCATTACGTAGTTGGATATTTCTAACCATTAGTTTCTAATTGTTAGTCGATAAGACTGAAAATAGGTATGAGAAATGATTTGGCAACAGTTTCGACTTTTTTAGTTGGGAACGGAAAAAAACTGNATCTCGCCACTGGGGTAAAAGTCGCCACTTGGTATTTTGTTTATTATTAAAGTGAATAAACATTTATTTAACTGAAACTTTTGATTTTGTTAAAGCGGAATAATTTTTGTAAAGTAATGATGTGTGACATAGGTAACTTAAAGTGCAACTTTCCTTAATAATAATTAAAAGTTGTGTTTTTTACTCTAATCAAACACCTGAATCGTTCTGGTCTTGTTTTCTCACGTCGGGAGCGGAAGATTGTCATCGACACACACACAAGTAAGTCATAACCAACATATTAAATTACTAGAAAAACCATTTATTAAGCGATTTGTATTTGACTATGTACAAAAATATTTGATAGTTTACTATTTACTTGCAAATTAAAGTATAAATTAGAGAAATTGTGTATGACGGGGCAAATGCAGCCACTCAGCTGTGGGGCATAAACCGCCGGCACGTTTTACCCCGTTATATATCACACCTTTGTATTGATTGATGTTTCAGTGGTTCGAAATTATCGTAGAAAAACCCCCGCAGTGGACTTACAACAACTACAAAACGCTGTGGAGTCTGTGAACAATGGAACAAGTCAACGACAGGCATCAAATGCATTTGGAGTTACTCGACGTACTATTAAGAAGTATCTAGATGCAGTACTAATCAAAGTTCCAAATCAGGGGTCACTAAAACCTGTATTTACACGAGAACAGGAAAAAGAATTGGTTGACTACGTCATTGACATGTCACTACGGTGAGGTCACAGAAGTTGACTGTAGAATAGTGACTGATTGATTAAGATTCTCGCGTGTTTTAATGTAGGTTCTACGGCTTCACGCGTTCAGCATTAGGTGAACTAGCCTTTACTTTGGCTGAGAAGAACCACTTACCTCATCGTTTTAATCAATTAAAGAAAAGTGCTGGACTTGATTGGGTAGCAAGCTTTATGAGACGACATCCTGAGATTTCCTTCCGAACTGGAAATTCAACAAGTGTCAATCGGGCAAAGGGATTTAGCAAAGCCGCTGTGTCTCATTTTTTTGACAATTTGGAAGAAATTTACGACACAAATTATTACCAGCCAGCACGAATTTTTAATGTGGATGAGACTGGAATGACAATTGTTCAGGTAATTTATGTTATGGCGTAGCTGTTAAAAATTACCTCATTCGTTTTTTTTNAGACTGGAATGACAATTGTTCAGGTAATTTATGTTATGGCGTAGCTGTTAAAAATTACCTCATTCGTTTTTTTTAATTCTTAGAAGAATAACCAGAAAGTAATTGCGAAGAAAGGTCTGAGGCAGGTTAACGTTATGTCNGTTTTTTTTAATTCTTAGAAGAATAACCAGAAAGTAATTGCGAAGAAAGGTCTGAGGCAGGTTAACGTTATGTCGTCATTGGAAAGAGGTCGGCTAGTCACAATGATATGTGCATGTAGCGCCGCCGGTCACTATATTCCCCCAACGTTTGTGTTCCCTCGCAAAAAAAAGATTGACGAACGATTCTTGCTCCTTGGGCCTCCCGGTTCAAGACAAGAGGTGTCAAACAATGGTTGGAGTACAAGTGAGATCTTTCTAAGATGGATGGAAAACTTCGCACAAATCGTTACACCATCTCAAGAAAACCCAATACTGTTAGTCCTAGATAACCATTGCAGTCATGTTAACCTTCCTCTTCTAGAATTTTGTGAAAGAAATTGGATTGAACTTCTAACTCTACCTCCACACACATCTCACAAACTTCAACCAGTGGATGTTGGATTCTTTTCGACTCTGAAGTCAAAATACGGTACTGCTGTTTCAATCTGGATGCGGGCGAATAAGGGTGCTCGTTTGCAAGAAATAAATATTCCAGAACTAATCAAGGGTCCATTTGAGGAGGCGTCGTCACCAGAGGCTGCGATTAACACATTCGCAAAGGTGGGAATTTTTGTTCCTGGAATTGGAATGAATAAAAATCCGTTTTCTCCCGACGAGTTTGCAGCGTCGGAAATGTTTGCAAACGAAATTGTCTTAACCGCTGCGGAAGCTGATGCCTTTGACACCAACATGGAAAATGTGATTAACGACATTGTTAGTGGAGGTCAGCGTGACGAAAATTCCTCTGCTCCTTCTTTTGTAGCTCTCGACGGTGACATAACTTTGCAACAGAAACCAGCATGTTTCAATGACAACGCGATACCTGGCGATGTAGTGAACGCTGGCTTTGAGATTCTTGATCTGGATGAACAAGAACTTGCAATTGACGATCATCATTCCTTTTTTGAGTTCCAACTCAATGAAGTGACTTCACAGTTTACGATGGCAACTGACAAGCAAGAAAATTTGCCATTGGATCTAAAAAGTCTCAAGGTAAGTTCTTATAACAGAGTGAGATGCTTTATTTTAACATTAAAACAAATTAGGTTGGACCGTACGAAATTGCTCCGGTACCAAATGGTCAGAAGACACGGGCAAGTCGACGAGCGACGTCAGAGATTGTAACTTCTCCGCAATACATGGAAATCCTTAAAAAAAAAACTGCCAAGAAATTTGCAGCTGTTTCTGCTAAAAAGGCTCCCAAGCGGATTACAATAAAGAAAATGCCGCAAACTAAGTCACCAGTAAATCGTAAATTAGTTGTTCTAGGAGAGTCTAACTCACAAATTTAAGCTTCGAAGTTTTACTGAAAATAAATTTGTAAATCAAAAAAAAATTATAAACCTACATGCGACACTTTAATTGAAACCTATTTTTCTCAAGGGGTAAAAGGTGCCGGCGACTTTTACCCCACGTTACTGGCGGCATTTGCCCCGGGGTTTTCTTGATCGACCAAAATGGGGTTGATTTAGTTCTTCTGGTGTGTAAATTCACACAAAACAATTAACGTTAATCTAAGATACTAGGCAGATAGAGAAATGCCCTAGCTCCAATTCAATGTTAATTTAATTTTTTTAAGTAAATAAATAACGTACTTATAANATTGTTAGTCGATAAGACTGAAAATAGGTATGAGAAATGATTTGGCAACAGTTTCGACTTTTTTAGTTGGGAACGGAAAAAAACTGAATAACTTCAGATTCATTTATTAACATGTCGGCATTGGCACAAAGTAATTTGGTTTGCTTTTCGTAATGAAGTATTTTTTATGTCAAATTCATTTACAGCAAATTCAAAATTATTTTCTGATGTCGACTTGTCAGAAAATTTATTAGAAAGTCNATAAGACTGAAAATAGGTATGAGAAATGATTTGGCAACAGTTTCGACTTTTTTAGTTGGGAACGGAAAAAAACTTAATAACTTCAGATTCATTTATTAACATGTCGGCATTGGCACAAAGTAATTTGGTTTGGTTTTCGTAATGAAGTATTTTTGATGTCAAATTCATTTACAGCAAATTCAAAATTATTTTCTGATGTCGACTTGTCAGAAAATTTATTAGAAAGTCCNATGTCAAATTCATTTACAGCAAATTCAAAATTATTTTCTGATGTCGACTTGTCAGAAAATTTATTAGAAAGTCCAGCCCACCCCCGTATGGTCTAGTGTTGTGACGAACTCTACCCGTCTCAAACCACCGGTTCTTGCTACTTTGAAAATTAATTAGTTCTTTGTCAACATGTAATTAAATTCTGAAAATCAATAATTATGAAGTCAAATCGTACGTGGAGATCGATATGTAATCGTATAATAGTTTTGAATTAAATACTCCATTCGAATCGAAATAATTACGTTCACAAAGAACTACCCTTCTCTCAAACTCCCATACTTTACTATGGTATCTCATAATTGAAAAAAGGCAATCAAAAATGTTAGATCTGCTGTTAAAAAATGACCATTGCAAATGACCAATGTAATGCAAAATATATTAAACCAAAAAATGTTTTAACTGAAAGCATTTTTCTGATCATTTAACNAAATGACCAATGTAATGCAAAATATATTAAACCAAAAAATGTTTTAACTGAAAGCATTTTTCTGATCATTTAACTTTATTAAAAACAATAAGACACTTAATTTAGGACGCACTACGCACAATGTGTACTTCATAATTATGTTGTAGTTTGACTTTAAATAAATCATAACTGTTGACTTTTCAACATTCTAGCATTTACATCGAAACAATCTACCGGCTAAAANAAATGACCAATGTAATGCAAAATATATTAAACCAAAAAATGTTTTAACTGAAAGCATTTTTCTGATCATTTAACGTTATTAAAAACAATAAGATACTTAATTTAGGACGCACTACGCACCATGTGTACTTCATAATTATGTTGTAGTTGNTAAAAACAATAAGATACTTAATTTAGGACGCACTACGCACCATGTGTACTTCATAATTATGTTGTAGTTGGACTTTAAATAAATCATAACTGTTGACTTTTCAACATTCTAGCATTTACATCGAAACAATCTACCGGCTAAAAAAAGGTAACCAAATTATGCAGATATACATGGAGTTTCTTCTCACGTCAGCCATTTATTCGAAACGAGTACTAAATTCAGTGAAAGATAAGTTACGATTAAGGAATCGTAAGGTAGCCATTAAAAACTGTGTTCGAGGTACCTAGGGAGTGCTTGAAATCGCCTTAATCGAGACTGGTAACAATAGCACACTGCTTAGCTCGAATGACACAATGGGAAATGTTTCTTAGTTGCTCAACAGTATTTGGGGGTAACAAACTTTTAATTCTCGTATATGTGGTATCTCTGTAATTTTTATAATTTCATTAATTAAGCATCACNCAGTGAAAGATAAGTTACGATTAAGGAATCGTAAGGTAGCCATTAAAAACTGTGTTCGAGGTACCTAGGGAGTGCTTGAAATCGCCTTAATCGAGACTGGTAACAATAGCACACTGCTTAGCTCGAATGACACAATGGGAAATGTTTCTTTGTTGCTCAACAGTATTTGGGGGTAACAAACTTTTAATTCTCGTATATGTGGTATCTCTGTAATTTTTATAATTTCATTAATTAAGCATCACGGTTGCACAATTATGCTTAGTTAACTTATTTTAATCATAAGTTCCTTAACTTAGTTATATTAAGATTATAATATAACAGATTTATGCCTTCTTCTTCTAACCTTACGTCCGAACAGCAAGTCACTGCCATTGCTTACCATATGATGCATACTCCTAAAAACTCAACTCAAGTCATACAAATCCAAAGGTATTTATATGCAATAATATAAATCTGTAGCAACGGTAGAATCACCCGTAGGTTACATCGAATGATAGATCGATACAAAGACATACCGATCGAGAGATAGATAGATACATGGATACATCGATAGAAAAATGTATAGAATGGTCGATAGATAGATTGATGGACAGATCGATAAATAGATTGATAGATTGAAAGATATATAAATCGATAGATAGATAGATAAATACTATTGTTGAAAATATGAAGACAGAGCCACATATGGACGAATGGAGCAACGAACAGAAAGTCTCTAAAGATAAGTAGCTTTGGAACATCATAATAGAACCATTAATAAATATATATGTTGTAAATACAAGAGAAACAAAATTTTACTTCAAATTATACTTGCTAGAGACCATTTACTTGTTTCTGAAATCCCGAAATATGCAAATACTTAGTAGCGATACTGCTAAATATAGAAATGGATTATCTGGATAAGTATAGTTCACATCTAAATATCGTTGAAGTAATATTATATGCTTATTACATATATAATATAATATAATATAATTTAATTGTTGNTAGTAGCGATACTGCTAAATATAGAAATGGATTATCTGGATAAGTATAGTTCACATCTAAATATCGTTGAAGTAAATATTATATGCTTATTACATATATAATATAATATATTATAATTTAATTGTTATATAATATATCATTTAATTGTTATATATGAGTTTTCATTTCACGTTCCAATCTTATTTCTTGAAATTTATTTAATATATTTTAGTTCTAAATTACTTTCCGCCTAAATACTTTTTCCCTAATTACCGTACAGGCGTCATCTTTTAATGTGGAAACTAAATATAAATAAAAATCCAAAATATACTGTGGCATAGTGAAGCATAGCTCCTATATCTACGGGATAGTGAGCATAGACTCCTATACCCGATTAAAGTCTTTCCCGCCTCTGCCAAGAGATGAGGAGAAGCACAGATGATGGATCTCTTACCAGCAAAAAAGACTTTGCTTGTAATAACTGGTGGATCATCATCATATAGTCAAGGTTTGAAACAGCATTTTGCCAATCGGCTCTGTAGCACAAATGGTAGTGCGTTGGGTCCGGAATACCCAAGACGTGGGATCATACCCCACCAGAGACCATTTTTTGGGTTAATCGCTGTTCCAAGCCTTGGCGGGATAGTCATATCCCGTCAATACAAAAAAAAAGGAAAATACAGAAATTATAAGCTACTACCGTTTCATTTTTTCAAAAAAACAAAAATAAAACAAATCGTATAGAGTAGTTTTTTCCTTCGGTTAGGCTTCGAGTTGGCATTTTGGCTCTTAGACTACAAGTTGGCTTCAAAATCTTTGGAAGCCAATGGCTCTGGCTCTTTCATACCGAGTTGTTCCTTAAACTTTTTAAAGCGAGTGGCTCTTGCTCCGTCCTTTGGAAGGCGACAGTCAAGGAGTTAGAATACCTGGCTCCTTCGTCCTTTTTGAAGCCAGGGCCAATGCTCTCAGGGCCAAATCCCAATCTTAAGGAGCCATGGCTTTTTGCCTCCCGACATTGATTACTATAACTTTTAAATTCACACAAAATAGGCTGTGGCGTAGTATCGCATATAAAATTACAATTAATTTCTTTATTTCATTCTGTATGGTCTACAGTGATTTATGTCCCAATGATATTCGCGTATTCAAAAGTTTAAATCTTTCATCAAAAAGTGTTTAAATGTATTTTTAATTATCAAAATCGATTAGACCCTTTCATTACAATATGGATGCAAATCATTGCACACATTTTTAGCGCGGCTGAATTCGGCTTAAAAATCCATTGTGGAATTTTTATGACATCCATATAATGCTTCTTGATAGTAAAATGAATGGTAATAATTTTTCTGTTCTTAGATGGTGTAGAATGGACGATTTTTGATAATTCTGAGTAGTTGGTTAAGAATAAGTGGTTAGCAAAAGTCATGGCAACCCTATTTGGATGCAAACAGTTACTAAGGCTTTCGGCCAGGGCTCAATGTTTACATTCATGCAAACATTGCAAACAATTAAATGCAAACATTTGCATACTCACCAACNAATAATTTTTCTGTTCTTAGATGGTGTAGAATGGACGATTTTTGATAATTCTGAGTAGTTGGTTAAGAATAAGTTGTTAGCAAAAGTCATGGCAACCCTATTTGGATGCAAACAGTTACTAAGGCTTTTGGCCAGGGCTCAATGTTTACATTCATGCAAACATTGCAAACAATTAAATGCAAACATTTGCATACTCACCAACGCACTACGATGTTGACAACTAGTAGAACTAAGTTCCCAATTTGAACATTGCTCAGTGCTTATATATCTGGCGTTGTGCACNCGCACTACGATGTTGACAACTAGTAGAACTAAGTTCCCAATTTGAACATTGCTCAGTGCTTATATATCTGGCGTTGTGCACAGTTTCAGTCTATTCGACGAAAATAACAGAAAAATCATGTGTTAACTTTGCTGAATTCTTGCGGGCAACCATGACGTATAATTTTGTTGGCCGCAGTTGGAACATTACTCATTGTGTAAATTTCTAGCGATGTGCAAAGTTTCAGTCTATTCGAAGAGAATTCCAGAAAAATCATGTTAACTTTACTGACCTCTAGCGGCCAACCATGACATCCAAGTTTGTTAACTCCATTTGGGAAATTGCTCAGTGCAAAAATGTCTAACGTTGTACAAAGTTTCAGTCCATTCATAGGGAATTTCAAGAAACTANGGAAATTGCTCAGTGCAAAAATGTCTAACGTTGTACAAAGTTTCAGTCCATTCATAGGGAATTTCAAGAAACTAATATGGCAAAATTGATTATCTCTAGCGGTCAGCCATGACGTCCAATTTTGTTGACCCCATTTGAACAATCGGGTAAATGTCTAGCGGTGTGCAAAGTTTCAGTGCATTAGAAAAGGACTGCAGAGAAATCGTGTTAATAAATGTTAGGTATTTTTTCTGCACATTACTGCGGTTACATCGTAGCTCTTCCCTTGTGCAGAATTGCTTTTGTCTGATAAACAATGAAATAACATCGAATCGAAATCTGTAAAAAGAAAGGGTCAACGCTGCATTGTATACTTATAATCATGACTAGAATTTATACTAGCTAAAACAGCGTTTTTGAGTTAAATGCTAGCTTAAAAATGAAGAAACAATTGCTAAAAACAGCGTTTTTGAGTTAAATATTAGCTTAAAAATGAAGAAACAATTGCTAAAAACAAAAAATACTTACTTATAGTTTGCTTTCAACTATGCAATTATCGAAGTTTTGGTTAATATTTTGCAAATTAATGCATTTCAGACAGTGTAAAATCAGATACGTCTTTCATTTTCATATATGTTTGCCTTTTATTGAAAGATGATTGTCTGAAAGAGGGCATTTCCAAATTTCATATTCTTTCCAGGTAGGTAAGCTGTGGCGTCTTTATCTTAAAGTTTATTGAGACTATATTTCAAACACTTGAAACATTAAGTAATAATGACATGCATAATGTTAAAAACGTCAATAGTGGCAGCGCTGNGGAAATTGCTCAGTGCAAAAATGTCTAACGTTGTACAAAGTTTCAGTCCATTCATAGGGAATTTCAAGAAACTAGTATGGCAAAATTGATTATCTCTAGCGGTCAGCCGTGACGTCCAATTTTGTTGACTNAAGTTTCAGTCCATTCATAGGGAATTTCAAGAAACTAGTATGGCAAAATTGATTATCTCTAGCGGTCAGCCGTGACGTCCAATTTTGTTGACTCCATTTGAACAATCGGGTAAATGTCTAGCGGTGTGCAAAGTTTCAGTGCATTAGAAAAGGACTGCAGAGAAATCGTGTTAATAAATGTTAGGTTTTTTTTCTGCACATTACTGCGGTTTCATCGTAGCTCTTCCCTTGTGCAGAATTGCTTTTGTCTGATAAACAATGAAATAACATCGAATCGAAATCTGTAAAAAGATAGGGTCAACGCTGCATTGTATACTTATAATCACGACCNTGCATTGTATACTTATAATCATGACTAGAATTTATACTAGCTAAAACAGCGTTTTTGAGTTAAATGCTAGCTTAAAAATGAAGAAACAATTGCTAAAAACAGCGTTTTTGAGTTAAATATTAGCTTAAAAATGAAGAAACAATTGCTAAAAACAAAAAATACTTACTTATAGTTTGCTTTCAACTATGCAATTATCGAAGTTTTGGTTAATATTTTGCAAATTAATGCATTTCAGACAGTGTAAAATCAGATACGTCTTTCATTTTCATATATGTTTGCCTTTTATTGAAAGATGATTGTCTGAAAGAGGGCATTTCCAAATTTCATATTCTTTCCGGGTAGGTAAGCTGTGGCGTCTTTATCTTAAAGTTTATTGAGACTATATTTCAAACACTTGAAACATTAAGTAATAATGACATGCATAATGTTAAAAACGTCAATAGTGGCAGCGCTGAAAATAGATTTGTGTTCCTTGAAATCAAATCAATCGATTTTTGCACAATTAATATTTTCTGATAAATAGTCTGTGACAACATCTTTATTTTTTATAACACTTTCCCATTCCGTGAAAACTACTCGAGACGGAATTTTTAGTTCAGTAAATTTTAGTTTGAATGGTTATGTAAAAGAAGGATATTTGCCAGTGTTAGAACAGCCGGATGAAATCGACCGGACAATCTGGACGATCTGGTTGTCGTCCGGACGATCTGGACGACAAAATTTTCATTAAATAATTGAGTATGGCTTCAATAAATTATAGTTATAAGTTTGTTTTCATAGCACAATGCCCCATTTCACTGCGGTCGAATTACAAAGGAGGCAATTGAGCTTAAAATGTTTGAAATTGGTGTTCGGGTCTATCGGCATAGCTGTAAACTAAACGGAATTTAAACCACAAAAAATATTAATTAATAGTGGTACATACCAGGGGTGCGAGTGGGCTGACTTTTCGAAAGCCCAGCCCAGCCCAGCCAGTTAAGAAATCCATTATTTTAGCCCACGGCCCACTGACCCACTGGGCCTTCGGTCCAGCCCAGCCCAGCCCACTAAAAAATAAATTTCCATAACCCAGCTTAGCCCAGCCCACAAAAAACCATCGACACTTTCTTATTGCTTTAAATATTTTTCGAAATTCAGTCACCTTGAGAGTTTCACTTTCCAGGTGAAACTTTCAACTGCGCGAGATTGAAAATTTCAAATTTCAGCCCAGCCCAGCCCGGCCCATAAGAAATTAATACTCACAAACCCAGCCCAGTCCAGCCCAGTTCAGCCCACAGCCCAGTGGGCTGGGCTGAGCTAGGCCAATCATGGGTTAACCCAGCCCATTCGCACCTCTGGTACATACCATGGTTAATAATGCATTGTAGCCGATTAATAATACAAGGTAGTGACGTCATATCAGAGTTTTAAATCCTAAACCATATATTAAAAGTTGTGGTATTTGAGTGTAATTGCGCTCGTGATCTGGTCACCCTTGACCTCTGGGGAATATCCCAAACGAAAATTTANATTCGCACCTCTGGTACATACCATGGTTAATAATGCATTGTAGCCGATTAATAATACAAGGTAGTGACGTCATACCAGTGTTTTAAATCCTAAACCATATATTAAAATTTATGGTATTTGAGTGTAATTGCGCTCGTGATCTGGTCACCCTTGACCTCTGGGGAATATCCCAAACGAAAATTTATAACCTAGTTAAATTTGAATTTATAAGTAAGGAGGTAAGGAAAGGATTACGAAAATCTAATATAACTTTGGGAAATTGCGACAAGGCACCTCTGCGCATGTGTTTGTGGCGTTTAGATCAAAATTGTCCAGATCGTTCAGACCGGTCAGTTAAGCTAGTCAGCCGGACAAATGTTTTCATCCGTCTAAATGGCTAACCGTGATATTTACAGACGAAAAGTCGGTGAAACGAAAATATTCCTAGTAACCTTGTAAAAACTAACTCACACATACACTAATTGTCTAAGACTGCTATAGGTTTGTTAGCGAACAAGGCAAAATGCAGAAACTTACGTATTCTCATATTAAATAACTGTGAATATTGACCATGCAAAAAAATTCAAATTTTAACCAAATTCTAGACTTCTGCACACTTTAGGAGGGATTTTCTTTGTGGCGCATTAATTCATTGAACACATTATATATTTTAGTGCGTCAAGTATAGTATTCAAAATTTCATCACGTGATATTGTGATATCTGTATTTAGTGGAGTTAAGTGATCGGTTGTTGGAGCACTCCGGTCATGATTTGAAAGGTTATTAAATTAGGATTAGCTAATTTAACCAGTGATACAGCAAAACATCCCTTGTAAGTTCTAAATTGAATTGTTCAATTTTTCACCCAAGTCAAAAATACTAACTGCATAAAATATATTAGTAGTTTGTTAAATTTTTTTTAGATTAAAATTACGAATTACTCAGTCGAGTAAATTAAAAATCAGCTGATCGAAGGCATGGCCATTACACGAAATNAGATTAAAATTACGAATTACTCAGTCGAGTAAATTAAAAATCAGCTGATCGAAGGCATGGCCATTACACGAAATTTTGTACACGATTGGTAAAAAAATTAATTCTCTTAATCCTTTGGGGCGATAGTCAATTTTATCCTTACTATTTGACAAAAGTTCATAACATAACCAATGTGCTTGCTTAATTACCAAAATGTTCGACTAGTTTAGATTATGAAAAAATATTTCGTTATTCTAAATAAAATGTTCGTGCAAATATCTAGAATTTGGTTAAACTTTGATTTTTTTTTTGCGCGGTCAGTATTCAGAACTATTTAATCCAAAAATAAGTAATTCCCTCCAATTCAGTTGATCACCATCTTTAACAAATTTTTTGTCTCGTTGTGTTGGGAAAATATAAGTTTTTCTCTGAGCTATAATTTTTTAATAAAAATTATCAATGATACCTCAGGAACAAATTTTCAAAAATCTTAATTGTCAAGGTAAATTAGATTGCAAAATTTGTTACAAAATTCATCAATCATACTGCATTTCATTCGAATGAAGGACGAATGACATTAAGTATAAATCGGGCGTAAGAGTAACTTCGAGTAACTAGCTTTTTATGTCTTGTTATGATTTCGACAATGAAGTATCCAGTCATCCGCAGTATGATGATTCCGAAGAGAGAATACAATTTGGCGTCGACGCAGATTAAATTTGTTTTAACAATGAATCCAATACTTTCCCATAGTCTATAGTTACTAAATGCTGCCTCTTCGTTTTTCTCGAATAGTACACAGTAGAGAGCTAGAAGTTTCAAAATTTTAGTTAGCAGACTAATCAGAGTATTTATAAATTTTATTACTTAACAATTGACTTGTGTTCGCTAAATGGCATCTCCGATCCCTCAAATTCCAGCGTTAACGAAGAAAATGATAGATTGGGTTGAATGTCTTCTCCAAAAAATCATTGTCAAAATCATGCATATGGTGAGAATTGCTTCAAGAACAAAGACAGGAATTCGATGAAGGTGAAGAATAACAGGACCAAAACTAATTGAAGGGATGGCATCACAGATTCCATAGCAAATCATGACGTATNGGTGAGAATTGCTTCAAGAACAAAGACAGGAATTCGACGAAGGTGAAGAATAACAGGACCAAAACTAATTGAAGGGATGGCATCACAGATTCCATAGCAAATCATGACGTATCCAACACTTCCAATTCCCCAGGAACATGTGATGCACGCTTGCATCGAAAAACAAGACCGATCATGTGCCTATATTCATTTGTAATTTGCCTTTTTCTTTTTAAACATTTTAAACGTTGGAGCTAAATTACATATCTAACTTTAACTAAGTTCTAGTGAATTAAGTTAATCAGGACTTTGGTATTAGAAACTGTTTCCAGTATCCGGTCAAGCCAAAGGTTATTGGAAAATTCATTACCAAATGAGAATTATCCAACATGGTTACATAAGTAGAGAACAACATTCGATAAAGATCCCTTAGAAGATTAACAATAATTTTTCTACCTTTTCTTATTAAAAAAGCTTAACATAGTGCATTTGTGACCNTATTGGAAAATTCATTACCAAATGAGAATTCTCCAACATGGTTACATAAGTAGAGAACAACATCCGATAACGATCCCTTAGAAGATTAACAATAATTTTTCTACCTTTTCTTATTAAAAAAGCTTAACATAGTGCATTTGTGACCTATAAATAAGAAAAAGACATTATAGTAATCCCTTGGTTTTAACGCTGTAATATAATAAGCAAGAAATGTAAATATTCAACTAAATTTAAATTTATTAAAGTAAAAATGTAAGCTTGAACACTAATATTCTAAGACACTGAACCGCTTCCCTTCATTTCTTCATTTTAGTTTGTCAATAGAACATCTAAATAGTTTATATGGACTTCCTTTACAAAATTGACAAGTTTAAAATAGTATCACTACACAATACCAAAGAAGATATAACTGTGCAGACTGCAGAATATACAAAGAGTTTAACTATAAAAATAATACACTTGAAAAATTATTTGGAATTATATATTATGACTGCAATTGTGCAAATCACAACATCTTCTAAATCGGGTGAGTGACTTAGAATTTTTGTGTTTTTTTTTTTATAAAATCTTTAAATTTTCGAGTTTATATTTTTCAAAAAAACATGACACGAAGAAACTCAAAAATTCCAAAATAAAATTGATTTCACATCAAGCCATTTCCTATTGGTATATATCCCCCAGCGAATACCAACATAATTTTTAGATTTTGATTGATGAGTTTGGAAAAAAAATGTATTATTTAAAAAACTTTAAACGATAAATTTTCTTTATAATTTATTTATTTATTTTTATAAATGCATGCATTTTTTGATTGTGATCAGAGTTAGAAGGCAGTCTCGGTTTTAGTTCCAGTTCAGTTCCACTCATCGTAATTGTCATTGCCTAGGACCCATCAGGTCAAATAATAGCACCTTTTTGAAAGGATCGATGGAGAAGAGGAAGTATGCTATCGTTTGATATCCGGTACAGGAGCTGGACGTATCACTTTGGATTTTTCTTCTTCGTTTGAAGGTACGTTAATTAAAATAACAGTTGCAACAAAAATGCTTTTTACACACATTACAACCAAATTAGTAGGCAATTGTCAAGTACATTAAAAAATATTGTCACTAAAAGATTAAATAAATCAAAATTATTTTATTTTAGAATTTCCTCAATTAGAGGGAAGATTAGAAGAATAGAGAAAACTACGATTCCTTTTACCATCTATGAGTTAAAAAGTATTGAGATTAGTCGACTTTATTTGTTTTTGCGCAAAACAAGCTAAAATTTATGATAGTTGTCCATTTTTTCTCAGTGTTTTAAGTTCAGCATCAATTAATCAAAAATCATACTTGAAATTTTACCTGATTTTAGACATTAAATTATTAGTTAGCATGTAGTTTGACTAGAATTATTATTCATACGGCGAGTGGAACTTTGAATTTTCAAAACAAATANCGAGTGGAACTTTGAATTTTCAAAACAAATATTAGCTAATCTTACAAGACTATAGCAAAATACACAGTGTGCTTCAATTATAAGACTGGATTATATGAATACCAACTTGGTTATTATCATCCGATTCAAGGTTGCTATGAAGAATTTACAAAAAACATCTTTGATAAGGTTAGTCCATAACTCGGCTATATTTTCACATATTTCGAAATAATCGAGAAATTGGAAAATTTTAGTTTTTTGAAATAAGGTAGTTATGGACTAACCTTATCAAAGACGTCAAAATTCCTCATATCAACCTTGATCCGGAAATTATTTGTTTGAATCGAGTGTATAAGACCATGATTTTGCGGTAATGGTCTTATAAAATATCTTTACTGTATATCGTTGATTTATAATTTTCAGAACATCATAAAATAATATAAATAATGATTAGTATTAGTGCTTAATTACCAAAAAGTTCGACTACTTTAGATTATGAAAAAATATTCCGTTATCTTAAATAAAATGTTCGTGCCAATGTCTAGAATTTGGTTAAAATTTGAATTTTTTTACGAGGTCAGTATTCACAGCTATTTAATCCGAGAATAGCTACTTCCTAATAACTAACGTATACAAAATACTTTAATATAAAGTATAAAATACTTATAAAAGTATAGATTCTCGATTTTTTTCTCATGCTATATAGAGATAGACATTACAGGACTTAGCAAAAAAAAGTTGTATTACATTCCAGTGTGAAAATTACGAATCATCTGTCATTTAAAGTAATCGTACACTAGAGTATAGTTTCTGGTGTAGGAAATTTATAATCACCTTGTATTTNCCATCTGTCATTTAAAGTAATCGTACACTAGAGTATAGTTTCTGGTGTAGGAAATTTATAATCACCTTGTATTTAAAGTAATCGTACACCAGCAGATATCCTGGGATGGAAAGTATTAATCTCCAGATATTAAAAACAATTGTGTACTGAAAAATAAATGATACGAAGTCAGTTGCAACNATGGAAAGTATTAATCTCCAGATATTAAAAACAATTGTGTACTGAAAAATAAATGATACGAAGTCAGTTGCAACTTATTTTAAATTCTACAAACTGTATTTCATGTATAAACTAATCGAAATTGCACAAACGGCAGTTTTAGAATATATACATCAGTGCTTTGAAAAAAAAATTCTTCTGGGATCAAGAGCCAGTACCAGATACGAGATACGTAGCCAACCCCCTAATATCGAGGAGGCAGTGCCATGGCTNATGGAAAGTATTAATCTCCAGATATTAAAAACAATTGTGTACTGAAAAATAAATGATACGAAGTCAGTTGCAACAAATTCTACAAACTGTATTTCATGTATAAACTAATCGAAATTGCACAAACGGCAGTTTTAGAATATATTACATCAGTACTTTGGAAAAAAAAATTCTTTTGGGATCAAGAGCCAGTACCAGATACGAGATACGTAGCCAACCCCCTAATATCGAGGAGGCAGTGCCATGGCTNTTGGGATCAAGAGCCAGTACCAGATACGAGATACGTAGCCAACCCCCTAATATCGAGGAGGCAGTGCCATGGCTCACATTTTCCAAAAACCAAAAGATGCTTAGCCAATCGGATCTGAATCCCTGCAAAATAGGAACCATGGACATTAGCAGCGTAGTACAGAGGAGCGCAAGGAACACAAAAATTGAAATACGGAAACTAGCAAGAGGCAAAACGAGACAAAACAGTGAAAAAGTAAAACAAAATTAAGCGAATATTTCATTTTATAGTTTGTGTAATAACTGTTAATAGAGTTATTAACTGTTAATACTAACATTCNATTAAGCGAATATTTCATTTTATAGTTTGTGTAATAACTGTTAATAGAGTTATTAACTGTTAATACTAACATTCATATACAATTTTGTCACGTATGAGATTATGCGATGTGTCAGTAAAATTTCAAATTCAGCAAAACTAACTATAGTTTGGTTTGTAATGGGTTCAAGTTGAGTTGTTATAAGCCTAGTATTATTTGATCCCACTCCTACTCATTCAATTTCATAGTTACTTAAANATTAAGCGAATATTTCATTTTATAGTTTGTGTAATAACTGTTAATAGAGTTATTAACTGTTAATACTAACATTCTTATACAATTTTGTCACGTATGAGATTATGCGATGTGTCAGTAAAATTTCAAATTCAGCAAAACTAACTATAGTTTGGTTTGTAATGGCTTCAAGTTGAGTTGTTATAAGCCTAGTATTATTTGATCCCACTCCTACTCATTCAATTTCATAGTTACTTAAAATTAAATCAAACATATGCAAGAACTGAATTGAATCGTAATCAAATAGCACTAAAACTTAGATCAAATTCAAATTCAAATTTTTACTGGATTCCAAATGATCAGCAGACGAATTTACATCTGAGTTCGTTGTTTCCTCCTAAACTCTCACTCAAAATCTGAACTCGAAATGATCCTCCAAATTGACAAAACCTACATAGTGATAGGACGTGGGCAGGGTAGATACTTTTATTAAAAACCTAAATTGACAACATGCCTGTGATTTTTTAAATTGTTGTAAGATGGCATCTACTTCGGCCGTGAACCGATTTGTCATCGACGTTGATGTGACAAGAATGCCGAAGTTTAAGGTTTAACTGTTTGCCGTTTCTCACTCCCTTGAGGATAACTTCTNCTTTTCTCACTCCCTTGAGGATAACCAAAGAGGGTCTCATGTGGCTATCTTGTGCGGCTATCCACAGAAACATCCTCCAGAAAGAAAAATCCTAGTGGTTTACAACTTTAGTATGTAAATGAGCAATAAAGCTGCATACTGAAGGCTTCTCTTCAGTTGGTACTTTGGCAAAGAGCACTTTTACTCTGTTACTCACGATTAGGCGGCTATGATTTACAAATTTAGAAGGTTTGCAGCAAAACTTATTTGCTTTCAGAGTAAGAAAAGCGTTCTTAACACACTGCATTCATTACTACTCTAAGCTTCTACGAGTACTCTGCTGAATTAGAATGACTTACAATCTGAGTCGGAACTAAGTTATTTTACTCTCATTAAAAAACCTGTATATAACTTCAGCTTTGAAAGCGCTGCGCTCACCTATACATTGGCGGCTAGTGCCGCCTTTCAGAATCACCTGTTGGTTTACCAAAATTGCTTATATGACTAGAATGACTGGAACAAATACATGAATTAGGGAATTTTTCTTGACCACTTAGCGTTGTCCACTGACGAATTTACTTCAAAAGAACATACCTATTCTTAGGACAGTGCCTTATTATGTGTTCATACGCACGGCATAAGTATCAAATAGCTTCAAATTGACGTGACTCCAGCTCCCGTTGAGATTGATTTCTTTATGAGTAAATAGTGCCCGACAGCGATCTCAGTTGAAGGAACGCTTCGTGTTTTGTCTTCCTTTAGCCTACTGAAAGCCTTCTTAAATGACTCCTGCCACCCAAGATTTTCTATCGACCTCAGTTTCCAAAAATACATATCTGCATTTGTACTTGGAACAATGCATAATGCTTATTAATGATACAGGTGAACATTTTATGAACATGTCTACCTGTTTGGTGTCACTTATATCAGGGTGAAAAATCCCTAAGAATCCATCCTTTTAGACACATACCCCAAAGCTGACACACAGTCCACATAACGGACAAAATCAACTTTTTTTTATCTAATCCGTGTTGTAATATAAAGTTATACGACGATTATGCACATGTTCCCCACACATTTTGTGCAATTTTTTTCAAAGTTTTGCAAAAATTGATTTCCGTTGCTGTCTCCTTTATCTCATTTTTAAAATTAAACANATTTCCGTTGCTGTCTCCTTTATCTCATTTTTAAAATTAAACATTAATGATTTTCAAATTATTTAGGAACCACATAAACTAAGTTTACTAGTTTGTTTCGACAACTTATCCATGGAAAATCCAAAGCATTCAATAGCTAATTTTAAAATAAACGAATCTAAAAATGGTTTTCGCTGCATATCCATCTTTAACTTTTGACTTACTTGTATAAAAAACATACCAAAAAGTATAAATTTTGTTTTCAAATTTTCATTTAATTTTGTCATTTCGAGTTCATATAAAAACATATCCATCTGTCTATCTACTCTTTCTCTATTTGTCTATCTGCTTGTCCATTTATCTACCTATAAATTCATCTACAGTGGTTTTAGCTTAATGTNCTTCGGCCGTGAACCGATTTGTCATCGACGTTGATGTGACAAGAATGCCGAAGTTTAAGGTTTAACTGTTTGCCGTTTCTCACTCCCTTGAGGATAACTTCTGTCAACCAAAGAGGGTCTCATGTGGCTATCTTGTGCGGTTATCCACAGAAACATCCTCCAGAAAGAAAAATCCTAGTGGTTTACAACTTTAGTATGTAAATGAGCAATAAAGNTTATCCACAGAAACATCCTCCAGAAAGAAAAATCCTAGTGGTTTACAACTTTAGTATGTAAATGAGCAATAAAGCTGCATACTGAAGGCTTCTCTTCAGTTGGTACTTTGGCAAAGAGCACTTTTACTCTGTTACTCACGATTAGGCGGCTATGATTTACAAATTTAGAAGGTTTGCAGCAAAACTTATTTGCTTTCAGAGTAAGAAAAGCGTTCTTAACACACTGCATTCATTACTACTCTAAGCTTCTACGAGTACCCTGCTGAATTAGAATGACTTACAATCTGAGTCGGAACCAAGTTATTTTACTCTCATTAAAAAAACCTGTATATAACTTCAGCTTTCAAAGCGCTGCGCTCACCCATACATTGGCGGCTAGTGCCGCCTTTCAGAATCACCTGTTGGTTTACCAAAATTGCTTATATGACTAGAATGACTAGAACAAATAGAATGACTAGAATGAATTAGGGAATTTTGAGAAATTCGGTATTTTTCTTGACCACTTAGCGTTGTCCACTGACGAATTTACTTCAAAAGAACATAGCTATTCTTAGGACAGTGCCTTATTATGTGTTCATACGCACGGCATAAGTATCAAATACCTTCAAATTGACGTGACTCCAGCTCCCGTTGAGATTGATTTCTTTATGAGTAAATAGTGCCCGACAGTGATCTCAGTTGAAGGAACGCTTCGTGTTTTGTCTTCCTTTAGCCTACTGAAAGCCTTCTTAAATGACTCCTGCCACCCAAGAACTTCCATCGACCTCAGTTTCCAAAAATACATATCTGCATTTGTACTTGGAACAATGCATAATGCTTATTAATGATACAGGTGAACATTTTATGAGCATGTCTACCTGTTTGGCGTCACTTATATCAGGGTGAAAAATCCCTAAGAATCCATCTTTTTAGACACATACCCCAAAGCTGACACACAGTCCACATAACGGACAAAATCAACTTTTTTTTATCTAATCCGTGTTGTAATATAAAGTTATACGACGATTATGCACATGTTCCCCACATATTTTGTGCAATTTTTTTCAAAGTTTTGCAAAAATTGATTTCCGTTGCTGTCTCCTTTATCTCATTTTTAAAATTAAACATTAATGATTTTCAAATTATTTAGGAACCACATAAACTAAGTTTACTAGTTTGTTTCGACAACTTATCCATGGAAAATCCAAAGCATTCAATAGCTAATTTTAAAATAAACGAATCTAAAAATGGTTTTCGCTGCATATCCATCTTTAATTTTTGACTTACTTGTATAAAAGCATACCAAAAAGTATAAATTTTGTTTTCAAATTTTCATTTAATTTTGTCATTTCGAGTTCATATAAAACATATCCATCTGTCTATCTACCCTTTCTCTATTTGTCTATCTGCTTGTCCATTTATCTACCTATAAATTCATCTACAGTGGTTTTAGCTTAATGTCACCTCCGAGGGAGACAAAAAATCGGTTGATTGTAGGCGGAGTTGGCAATAACCGATAATGGCAACTGACAGGTAACTCAAAGATTAGGTGACATAAACCGAAGTTCCTGGTGCTAGAGGCGAATTTTATAATACCATGTCTTTTTCGATTTATTTTACAGCTTTTGAAGTTTACCTGAACTTGGAATATTCTAAAAGCAAATTACTTCTTAAAGTAATCAGCAAGCTTTTTTGCAATATACCACAGAAATGGCTTTGAGATATTAGCTTGTCAGAAACTTCCAAACGATCGTTACTTGTTTGCAAAGTTCTTCACTTCCAATGTTGCTTATTATTTTAAACTTTAAATTTGTCAATCTTAACCATGTGACCATCTAAGGTTCGCATAGTCGCGGTTGGAATAAGCCCGCGACTGCGGGTGAGTCTTTAAAAAAAACTTTCACCATCGAGTATCACATAGTAGAATACAACAAATAGGTTAATGAACAGTGCCCCCAAGGGTTTCTGACTGCCCACACCATTTAAACAAACATGAGTATATTCTAGTCATGAGAACCGAAAGTTGCCATTAAAGTGCGGTTATGTGCCATGCATGCTCTTCAAATGTGATGACAATAGGCGGAGATTGACAATAGGAGGTGTGACAATAGACAGAGTATTCAGTACATGAGAGCATGGAGTTATCCGGGGGACAGCCAACCGGTTGACAATAAGCGAAGTGTGACAATAAGGGTAGTGACATTAAACTAAAACCACTATAAATTATATATGTAATATATTTACTGTATACATCCTTCTATCCATTGTGGGGATTTGAGCATAAGACTCAATCTCCACTACTGTACTCNGTATTCAGTACATGAGAGCATGGAGTTATCCGGGGGACAGCCAACCGGTTGACAATAAGCGAAGTGTGACAATAGGGGTAGTGACATTAAACTAAAACCACTATAAATTATATATGTAATTATATTTACTGTATACATCCTTCTATCCATTGTGGGGATTTGAGCATAAGACTCAATCTCCACTACTGTACTCATAAATGAGACAGTAGACTCCTTACCTGGCAATGAATGACCAGGAAGAAGAGTTTCGGAGTTATATTGAGTTTGAGAACAGGATTGCCCAAGTAGGCTCTGTAGCACAAATGGTTAGTGCGTTGGGTCTGGAATACGCAAGACGTGGGATCATGCCACACCAGAGACCAAATTTTTGTGGCAATCCCTGTCTCAAACTCCAAGTGGCGAGTCAGCCCCGCCACACCATCCATAAATGTATCTTGTATCAATGTATCTTGTATCAATGTATATTTAACAATACAACCAGTCGATCTATCTATTTATCCATGTATTTATTCAACCATCCGTTCACTTATCCATATTTCTACACATCTACACACCTATATATCTAAGTATCTATAAATCTATCTATCNTCAATGTATCTTGTATCAATGTATATTTAACAATACAACCAGTCGATCTATCTATTTATCCATGTATTTATTCAACCATCCGTTCACTTATCCATATTTCTACACATCTACACACCTATATATCTAAGTATCTATAAATNATATTGAGTTTGAGAACAGGATTGCCCAACTAGGCTCTGTAGCACAAATGGTTAGTGCGTTGGGTCCGGAATACGCAAGACGTGGGACCATGCCACACCAGAGACCAAATTTTTGTGGCAATCCCTGTCTCAAACTCCAAGTGGCGAGTCAGCCCCGCCACACCATCCATAAATGTATCTTGTATAATGTATCTTGTATCAATGTATCTTGTATCAATGTATATTTAACAATACAACCAGTCGATCTATCTATTTATCTATGTTTTTATTCAACCATCCGTTCACTTATCCATATTTCTACACATCTACACACCTATATATCTAAGTATCTATAAATNATTTATTCAACCATCCGTTCACTTATCCATATTTCTACACATCTACACACCTATATATCTAAGTATCTATAAATCTATCTATCCATCAACATATTTATGTCAACATATTAAAACTTTATATATGAGGGAAAAGTAGCACAATTCAACCTAAAAGCAATAATAAGACATCATTGAGCAAGATAAAGATGGATCTGTTTGCAGCATGTAAGGGAGTTATATGCAAGGCTGCTTCTAGAATCTGAAGCCATCAAATTCTCCGGTAACCGGAGAAACAGCTTCATACTATTCCTCACGAGCAGGAGCAATAGACATAAGGCAAAGAAATATTTGGATGGACTATATTATACGGTAAGGAGCGAGAAAATTATTCAGTCTGGATAACCCTGTCAGTATTTCCAACTACTGCTAATTAGATTATAATGCTTATCAATTATTCTATTCCTGTCTTCACTTAACACTCGGGAGTGAATCCTGAGAAATGAGTTGTTGGGTTGCTGTGTAGCTAATTGAGCAAGTAATTCTGATGACCTATTTGGNGAGTGAATCCTGAGAAATGAGTTGTTGGGTTGCTGTGTAGCTAATTGAGCAAGTAATTCTGATGACCTATTTGGTAAACTATCTTATAATTAAGTCAGTGACATTAGAGGAATTTAAATATTAAGTTTAGATCTGAAGAGACCTAATTTTTATCGACTTTCACACTCTCGGTTTGAGTCTGAGTTTGCTGTAACTTAAGAGGTTTAAATATTAAGTCCAGACCAACATTTGCATTATTTGCTTGGATGTAACTATAAACCACCAGTAAAATTTAAGAAAACTCGTTTACTTAATACTTAATAGTGTAGATGTCGAGCACTGTTTCCTCAACTTCCGGTTTCATATGAATGATCTGTTAAAATTGAGAGAATATATAAATATCGATAACGTGATTGACTGGCAAGGCAACAAGAGAGTGGAACAAGGACTCTTTATATTTTTCTTCGCAGAATTGCCTTTCAAAACAGGTAAACTAATTGTGTTTTAAATTTTAAAGGTTGTTTTTATCTTTTCTAACTTTGCCTACTATAGAACTTTACCTTCACTAACAGGAAGGTAATGTAACATATGTAAAAAAAAAAATTTTTTTCACACCCAAATTTCATAGTAAAAAAAAAATCTTACATATGATACTTTTCTTGATACGATACTTGTTACTTTTTGACTCAGTAAAAAATTGTTTTGATCATGATAAAGTTCTTCTCTAAATCGAAAGAAATTGGATTAACTGACTGATTCTTCCGACCCAACTCTTAATATGGTATTTCTTAATTTTTGTACCCAATACTGAATCAATTATTAAAAGCATTAAAAAATTTACGATTAGTAATAAAATAAATGAAGCTAAAACTTAAATTTTTCTTATANCAATTATTAAAAGCATTAAAAAATTTACGATTAGTAATAAAATAAATGAAGCTAAAACTTAAATTTTTCTTATAAATTGAAGAAAAAAAAGTCTTGGTTTGGACTTAATCCCAGACCTAAAATGAGAAGGAATTAGGTCTGGAATTGAATTTTTGAGAGACGGACTAAGTCTAGAGGAGGGAGAAAGTCTTACGTCACTGATTCTTGACGCCAATCTCATAATTAGATTTGGTTCAGACCTAAACTTCATATTTAAATCTCTCTATTAAATGGACTTGGGTTTAATTAGCCAGCACAAAGAATAATGAGTAGGATATGTACAGAGAATAAATCCTTCACTAAATAGAAAAGAAAAGAAAGCACGGGAATATCAAATGCCGTCAAAAGATTCGAATCCAAGCCGTATAGGTTACTTTCAAATGTTGATCCACCGTTGATCCACCGTCCAACGGCCTCCTCATTTGTGCCAATTGAGCTCTTCACATCTACATCAGGCGAAAGGTGGAACAAATGACTCAATGAATAGTGTATTTGTGAACATGTTGTAAACAAACCCTAATAATGACGTCACAATTATATAAGGTTTCATTACCGTATCACAAATACTTATGTGCAATTTAGATTATCGCTTCATTCTTATTGTGATGATGAATATGATGAAATGAATAGATTAATTTATTTAAATAGATGTACTGTAATAGTCCCACTGTCAAGGTAAACATCCGACGGAACAGCTCGCCTGAGCGCTGCAATAAAAGACATCCGTGTACAACTTCGAGATCTGCCTACTCTGAAGAAAAACAAATAAAAAATACCTCCAATATTTTAGGAGTAGAAAATGTGGTGCTGCGTAGTCGATTAGCACATGCTGGAAGGACGAAATAGATTAACTCTGCGTCTTGGAAGAATCCTCATTAGCTGTTTAGTTTTATTGGCACGGTTTATCTAGCAGGAAATAGATTTACTGATAATGGGATGTGTGAGATCCCGTGCCAGAATAATTCAAAAGTTATTCTTTAAGGTTCCCCTAAGTAGTTGAAAACCTGCATGGATGTATCGTTTGAATGCATCCTCAACGGTGAGTTTATTGAGCGTTTGCATGATAGATGAATAACTTGATGCTTTACTGCTGCTGGAAGGTTAGATATTGCGAAAATTTCCTATTCGGCTAGTCTACGAAAGGACGTATGTCATGAATAAGTTTCTGAAATATGCGGAGTTCTTAGATCCGAGAGTTTTTGAGTGTTTTACAATTAAAACAAAATGTTAAACAACGCCGTTACATATACTGGGAATCTCAATGGTGAATAATCTGATAAAATTAATGATTCAGATTTGTTACGAGGAGAATATTTGTCTTATCACTTGCACATTTTTCTTGCGCTATGTATAAAAATATTTCAGAGAATGCCAGTCGATTTATAACTAATAGCTAGAATAATTCTCATTCGTCGAATTAGACGACTGTTGAGAAGAAAACGAAGATAATTTTCAATAAGATCACTGAACATGAATCGAATGGACCGAGGAGAGAATAAATTTTCACATGAATAAAGTACTGACATGCATTACCATCATCACTATTTCAGGTAATTTAAACAAAAATTGAGATAATTTTTAGTAGAAATTTACAATTCATTTTGTCAACGTTCATTACCGGATGTCCAGTGTAAACTTTGATTTACTTATCGCCTGATTAGTTCTAAACTCGAAAAAAGTAGAACTCATTTTTGTTCTATTTCTGCTACAAGGTAATTTTCAATAACTCTAATGCTCCAATTACACTGGGCAACTTTATGCGAAAGTTTTAATGAAATTTTGAAATTTTTGGTGGAATCGCACATGAAATCTTACAATTTCTCTTGCACAACGTCATCATACGCAAGAAAAATTTCAAGATCCAAAATTGGAATCGAATGCAATTTCGATCATGAAACTTTACAACTTTTGAATATTTTGGTTCAAATAGCCCCATCTCGTAAAAAACAAGTTAATGCGGGACAAGTTTTATTTTGAAAAAACATCAATTTGACAAAAATCCGAGGCGGGTTTTCAAATATAAATCATTTGAGGCAAGTTGAGCGGAAGTGATAATAGGTGAATTTCATAGGTTTGGTTACTAGTGTAATCAATAATGAAACAAAAGTTTCATACAACTTCTTGCACTTGAAATTGCATAAAACTTTTGAACAAAACTTGCGCAACTTTTGCTCTCTGGTGTAATTGTAGCATAAGGTATATTTTAAATTTAATTTTGGTTCCTAGTTTATTATAATTAATTTTCTATTGCAAGTATTTAACTACAGGGAGCTGACAAATATCACTTGCCTACAATTATCGTATTTTTTCTTCCTCAATTTGTAGAATTGCTGGAAATACAATCAATGCTATTGTTGCGATTCTAGTAAAAACTTCACAACGACCAACTTACTTTAATTTAGAATGGATGTAGAGGTCCAGAATTCAACACTAACTCTCACTAATCGATTAATTTAATCGATTGATAAAAAAGTAATTGAAATTTCAAAAACTAATTAAACTAAATTGGAATTAAAAACTAAAAAAAAATTAATAATTTTTAAATTTTCAGTTTTCCCGGTTTAAAATTTTTTAACTGAAAGTAATTAAAATTATATTTAACAAATCATAGTTATACTTTTTTTAACAATAAGTTTTAACAAACCAACCAATCTCACTATTGGGTCATCGAATTTCCCTACTAAAGGGTAGCCTAAGGTACACAAGCTACAGCTAAAACTGGAATGAACAACTTAACTTAAATCCTAGGTTTATATACCTCTAAACAACTAGCGTGCTTCGTGCACATTCTATATTATTATAATAGAACAAAGAATAATATTAGATCTAATCTACTAATTAACGTAATTAGTGTTAGCAAAAGAAAGTTATTACTAAACAACAAAAGGTAAATACATAAATTATTTAAAAATAATTAAAATACAAATATCTAACTACAGTGTAAACTATAACAATACCCGCTTGAAAAATAACGCAACAAATTCTTATTTGTTATCATTAAGGTTGTTTATGGATGAGACACATACGAACCTCATGACCCTTAAACTTACACAAATAGCATCGACGATTCATTGACTTTGAATTCCTTGTTTGGGGTGCATAATTGCCACGCGACAGCTGGATGGGCCCTTTTGTCTTCATTGCTGACAAAAAATCCCTTGCACTGTTGAATATGACAAAGGGTGCATCCATTTTTGGGGTTTGCACGCTGGTAAAATCGCCAGTAAAATTTCTGATTCGGACGAAAAGGAGTGTAAACGGTTGTAACTACCTTTCCTGAGTGAGTAGATTTGCGTATAAACACTCTGTTTGTTATGGCTGACTTCTGCTCGGGCTTCAGAGGAGGAGTAGCCCACTTTGGAATTTTTTTCTTTTTGCTCGTTTCAAAAACAGTTAATAATTTCTGAAGAAACCCCGGCTCATCCACGACGGCCAGTTATATTGCCGCACTACTCTGGACTGAAATTGTCAGTCCGGCAGTCATGGCTCCCATTGGTCCCTTTCAGCTTTCAAGATCCATCATACCTATAAAATAATAAGATAAGATATCAATAATTGAAATATACTTTACCATGACAACCTGACACAGGTTTACAACTCTGACACAGAGCATTCACACAGAATATGACTTTAACATAAAATAAAATGAAAACTTATGGAATGAGACTTACATTTCATAATGCTCACAAAGATAAAAAAATTACTTCAAGACAAACAACAAATAGACTTAGGAGGATTCACTCAGCGTCAGCGGACCAACCAAATTTCTTCGGTGGTCGGGAGGGTCTTGACGATCATCTTAGTGATGGTTGCTTGGCAAAGTTTGAAACAGGATTGACATCAACCTTCCCAATATATCGTAGGGTCCTACCTGTTGAGCAAAAATGCTTTAGTAATGCCTTTCTTTCTTACAGAGAGCATTTCAAAACCTTTTCACAAACAAAAAAATTTGTAGGAACCCTATTTTGTCAAAGCGTCCTATCTTTCGCTTTATCATGAGCCTTTTTTGAATTACGTTTAGCCGTATATTGAGCTATTTCAAAATCTTTTAGAAAACTTTTTTTGACTCCCGGTTCTGAAGGAAGCGGGAGATTTTCTTCATAGTTTGGATACAATTTTTTGTAACTCCATTAAATCTCCATATGACTCCAGGATGATAAGGTACCGTAAATCTCAACTTATGTTTAGATATTTAACTCGCTTCCTTTGCAAGCCTAGATATAAATTGCGACCTCTGCAAGTAACAAATTTCTTAGGTATTGAGTATCGCAACAAAATTCAACGACAACAACTTCAACCGTAGCAGCCGGAACTGCTGCTGACTCCCCAAATTGACTGAAATTGTCAACAAAAATCAACGCATACTTATTGCCATTTTTATATAGGTCGCAAATAGACTTATGAATGCAATACTTACTCGTTCGTACGGACTGCTAACTTTTTCAAAGTCTTGCGTTAAACGCTCTCTTGGACTTCTGCAAACACTATGAATTTGACATTTGGCTCAGCCTAGCACAAATCTACGTGAAACTCGATAAATATTTTTCGAGTAGAATCGAGCTTTTACTGTCGCCCATGTCCTTGTCATACCCAATTGACCAATCTAATTTAGCGGTGTGTATATTATCAAGAATTTCTCGACGAAGCTCTTATTCAGTTTTGGACGCTAAAGTCTTCTATGTTAGGAACCGGCAAAGGAATATCTTTGCTTGAGTCTATTCTCACCTCTCTATGTAGGGGAGACCGGGTATAGTTGGTGCGAAGGTAGGTTGGTGCATTGCATCCTGTACAAAGCACAATGTACCAAAAATTCTGAAACTTTTATTAGATGTAAGATTCAGTTATGTGACAAGTTTTCAGAAGAAAAAATTATCGAAAAAATTGTTTTTTAAATAATAAGGCTCATCGAAAATTTTGAGGGCTAAAACGAGTTTTTTTTTGTAACCTTGTCATATAAGTTACATAAAGACACAATCCGGATAAAATAATTTGAAAGTGTTCCTGTTTTCAGAAACTCATCATGTACTCATAAGTATTTCAAAATTTTGGAAATGTCGTCTAGTTTTGGCAATATAAATTGTTTTCCAAAATAATTCAGCATGGGTAGAGTTGGTTCAAGGGTATCGGGTAGAGTTGATGCATGCTTTTCATGTATAGTTGGTGCTGTTTTAGAGGATTTGTGGGCGGGATTATTGCGAATTCTCAGTCAGGTTTATTTATGCAAAACAAGAGTCTAAATTTTTTGATTAATTTCGACGGAATAGCCAGTTTTAAACGTAAGTCATACAATTCGTGTACTTTGGCCAGCTTAAATTAAAACAAAAGTTCAATTTTTAAAATTCCGATTTAACAGATGCCGAGAGTTTATTTTAGGAAGACTACACGAGGAGTTGACCCTCAGACAATGGAATACGCTTATCACACTCTGCAGAGCAGCACCAAAAGGTTGAGATTTGTCGCAATCGATTTCAGGATTCCTACGCAAAGTTTTGGAAGATTTGTTTTGAAAAAGCGCACTAACGAACAAATGCTTGGATACCGTCAGCCAACAACGTATTTACGGAAGAACAAGAAGTAGAATTGGTATCATACATAATCACCGCTGCATATTCATACTACGGTTTGTCTCCGACGGAAGTACGTTAACTTACTTATTAGTGTGCTTTTGCGCGAAAACTCAAATATCCTCTACAGTGGACCGCAAATGGAATGGCTGGAACGGAATGGTTTACATTTTTTCGTAAGATGCATCCTTGTTTGATAATATAAACTCCTGAATCTACAAGTCTGAGCAGATCCACGTAAAAGTTTTCTTTGAGAAGCTGCGGAAATTGATGGAGGAACATAACTTTGTACCTGAATCAATTTATAATATCGACGCGACTGCTATAAAAACCGTTCAGAAACCTAATCGAATTGTTGCCCAGAAAGGATCAAAGCAAGTTGGAGCAATTACTTCAGCAGAAAGAAGAACGTTAACCACAATAGCAATTGAAGTCAACGCCATAGGGAATTCAAAACCACCGATTTTTGTGTTTTCTAGAAAATTTTTGCAAGGAACTTTTTTATCCGAGATGCTTCAGTAGGAAGTATAGGAGCCGCAAATGGCTCTGGTTGAATGTAAAATGCAGAATTTCTTATCTTCATGAAACATGTAGCGGCGCATGCTCATTCTTCAAAAGATAAGCCTATCTTGATTCTTCTTGACAATCATAACTCTCATTTGCAACTTGAAGTCATCGACTTTTGTAAACAGAATGGAATATTTCTACACACATTCCTACCACACACTTCATACAAACTCCAATCAATAGACAGAGGAGCATTCGGTCCATTGAAAAAATAAGTAAACACTGCTTGCAACTCCCGGATGAAATCTAACCTTGGAAAGACAATGTCGATTTATGACATACCAAGAATTGTTAAATCAAGTTTAGAAAAAGCAGTTACTCCAAATAACATTTGCTCAGGATTCTTTTGCACTGGAATTTTTCTACTGAAAAGCGAAATATTTGATGATTCTGAGTTCTTTCCATTTAATGTCACTGATTGCCTTATGCAGAACGATTCACATATATCAAAAAATCAAGTCTTGAGGAACAGCCAGTTTCAAAATACAAATGCAAACAGCCAAGAAGAACTTGAATCTATTGTGTCTGTCCAAATTCAACTCAAACCTAAATAATTGCAACCATTTCCAAAAGCAGGGCCTCGAGTTATAAGCAAACGAGGTAGGAAAAGAAAAACATGCGAAATTCTGACTGATACTCCTGTTCAAAAAAAAATTGAAAATGAAACCATTGCAAGAACGTCTCGATCAGTTGGGAAAGCCAGGAAAGAGCTGAAGTTTCAGTGAATATATTAGTATTAAGGTGACATATTTTTGGTGTAACCATAACGACAATCCTTAATTGTCTCAACAATGTTATAAAATTAATTCTGAATCAATTCAATATAAATTTATCTGTTATCTCCAAAACACACTCACTCCAAACTGTGAACCAACTATATCCAGTACGGAGAATATTGGTGCAAAAAATTTTCAGGTAACTAATTTTATTTATCTCTTCTGATTTAATTGAACGTTACAAATAAAATACATAATTGACTTACCAAAAGTTAAAGTTCCTTTGCTGACAAGTTTCAGAATTATTATGTCAAATCTGTCCTTAGAAAAAATGATTGTCTGAAAATGCACCAACTATACCCGGTCTTCCTTACTTTAAAATTTTCTCCACCGAGGAATCATCCAACTGTTTTCCCTTAAAATCTATACCCTCAATGGTTAGAACTTCCGACGTCCCCATTGACTGAGGGGGTTCTACTCGAAATCGACTCAATGAATCAACATCATTTGCCTATTTCCTTGGACGGTGTCACCATATCATGTGTTTGCAAAACAAACGACCATCTCGCAAAGTCTTCCACTGCGGGTCTTTTACTGAAAGCAGCCATTTTAACGAATGGTGATCATTAAAAACTAGCTAGTGAGTTAAATACACATAGTGCTAAACTTTTGTACAGCGTACAGAACAACTAGGCACTCTTGCTCACTAAAGGTATAACGGTTTTTTGTTTGTCAAAGAGCGACTTGCTTAGGCTACTACTCGCGGCATTTCATCTTGTATCTGTACAAGAGTGGCGTCTAAACCATAGCCACTACGATCACAGTGCATATCGGTTTCAGCCTTTCCCAACGGATAGGCCAGAATTAGAATAGTAACTAATGCTAGTTTCAATTTCTCAACAGTTTCTTCTTGGTCACTTTCCCAAAAGATTGGTAAGGTCCTTTCTTAACAACAAATTAATGGGTATTCTGATTTTGCTGAAATTTGTCACAAATCGCCTATAACACCAGTAGATATTAACGAATAATCTAATGTGAGTTATGTGAGAGTATTACTACCTTACAGGAAGATAGCAAAGCTTCACAATATTTCAGAGAGAGGGAGCTAATGATAGTCGTAAAGGATATATGCGAATAATTCCGTAGGAGTAGTGAAATTACTATCGCTCTCGGTTTTTATTTAACCGAGATTACCCAAACTAATAAGAAAATAAAACTAATTGCTTATCTTAACTAATACTAACTAATCGCCGGTACAAGTAAGGCCGCAGGGCCACTGAAGCGCCTTACGCTCCATAGAGTGGAAAATGTTTAGTTGTGATCAAAAGTTAGGCCGTCGAATGATGCCGCGGTGTCTTGAGACGAATGATGAGGTGAGTATGCCTTGTCAACGTGGGTTGTGATGATGTCGGTGACTGTCTGAGAATGATTGAGAGATGCACGAGATGCTAAAGTCCAGTGCGGTATGCGGTACTGAATATCCGAACCACCAAATCTGAGAACTGGCGGTCGGTACCTGAAGGATACCGTGATGGGTCCTTCAACATTGATACAAGAGACAGGAACCACCTCCAGCCTCCCTGTAACCGTAAGGATACAATTAGTAATTCTAAAATGAGAAATCGGAGGTAGAGCAGAGTGGAGCTCTTGCCCGTCTCGTGGCAATAATAAATCTGGTCTCGTTCCTGCTTTTCTCGTAGTCACTCGGCATCCCACCAGTGTCGTTGATGCCAGTGATGTGTTGGTGAGTTGATGCAGCGGGTCAAAACAATCCCAAAGTTTAAATTTAAAGTCAAGTTTAGTGATAACAATAATAATATTTTATATTTACAGTGTGAGTCTGACCAAAAGGCTTAGTGGGCAGATTTCACAATAAATTTTTGGCATTTGAAACTTGGTAACTGATGTTACTTTTTCAGAGTCAATCTCAACTCCTTCACTCGAAATTATGTGTCCTATGTACTCAATTTTGAACGCAGCAAATTTACATTAGCTAGTTTTAAGATCAAATTAGCGTTTATAATCCACTGAAGAACAGATCTCAGGTTTCCTTGATGATTTTTAAATTTTTCACAAAGACTAAGTTATCTTTCACGTATACTAGGACCATATTCCATGTTAAACCTGACAATACCATATCCATGAGATACTGCAAACACTACGGTACGTTACATAAACTCATCGGTAACCGTTTGAACTGATATAAACCAACAGGCGTGACACACAATTTTTCTTGATCTTTTTTATCAAATTCTATCTGATAGAAGTCTTAAGTAAGATCTAATATTGTGAACAATTTTGCCAATCCTGATATGTCTATCGCATCTTCTATTCTAAGGAGTGGACAAGCGTTTTCTTCGTCACAATATTCAATTTTCTATACTCAACACATAGACGATAACCGCCTCCTTTCTTTAAAACTAATACAACAAGAACCACCTAAGGCGAGCTCGACTTTTCAACAATCCTGGTTCAAGGAGTTCACTAACTTTTTCTTGATTTTTTCAAGCTCTACAAAAGATGCGCGGTAGGGATAAAACCTACTCGGGAGTTGATCCCTTGTCTCAATTTTATGTTTAAACAAATTAGTTTTACTTCACTTGAGATTCCTGTTACAAATTCATCGGATAAGTCTTCTACAATTTTCAATATTTGAGTCTGCTCAAATATTGTCAAATTCCTTCAAATTTTTTTTTGGATTCTCCAATTCTAGAGAGATCAGCGCTCTCTGCAACTGGGTTATTTTTACTATGGAGAAAAATATTTTTTCTACCGGGGCACAACTTCGCCGAAGCAATTGTGGTATTTTTCCTCAACATAATTGGACCAACGCCAATATTTGTAATCCATACCTCTGTTTCATGGTCGACGACGACAGCATAGACATATGGTTGGATTACAGTTTTGAAAAACTGTAACTCGCGATTTGGACATAAAATCGCAGATCCGGATAAAATATCAGGTGTTGTTATTTAGACTCTTACCGAATTCTTTGATGGTGTACATACTGTGTTAACCAACGAACACTTGTACACTTTTGCATTCGACCTAGGAAAATAGTCGAGTGACACAGGTCCATCTGAAAATTGTGAAGTCTCCGGGTTTGAAGTTGACTTTTCAAAATCCTCACCAAGCTCCTCAATTTTTTCAGCTTTCTGACTGTCATTTTTCTCAACCAGGTTTCTAGTCATCCAGCCTGGCTCTAACAACAAGGGTTCTGGAAGCTCGGACATCAGATAGAAACCCCAAACAGTTGTAACATCATGTGAAAACACTAATTCCTCATAATCGTAGTGCGTAACTCTTTCAGACACTGTAGACACGCACAACGGTTCTACTGTATATCTTTTATGTATGCATTTTTTTATTTTTCTTAAAAATATAGGTCCAATAATAAAAATATTAGAACCCTCATCAATTCGCCCTATATAAGTACTGCTTCCAAAAACAACTTTTGCTGTGATTTTAGGTCCTATACGTCGCTTTCTGAACGTAACAGACAACTAATCACCTTGAACACACGTGGAGTTGTCTTTTACATGTCCATTTTTATTTATTGCTGTGGCTTTCAACATAAAACAACTGTTTATGTTATCACTTGTAACTTCGTTATCGGGATTTTTTGACGGTCCCCAAGACCACTCTAGTCGATTTTTGAAATAGTAGGGTATTGGGTCGTTTCTCCAAAAACTTCGTAAACAGCGGTCGAGCACCTCTCGACTACTTTTGTATTCTCTGGACAGTTTCTTATAAAATGTTCTGTTTGTTTGCATTTATAACACTTCCCCCGCTCAAAACGTGCCTACAGCTGTTTCAGGGAAGTACTTGGTACTGACTTTTCAATACCAACTGTTTTTGTCTTCTGGCTTTGATTGCCACGACGAAAACTACTTTCTGCTTTCGGTAGAAATGTCTCTGGTTTGCAGGATCTTCTAGTGTATTTGAAACATTCTGAGAATCAATTATGTTGCCAATTCTGTCAGCAATGTTCACATTTGCTTCAACTTGTTCTAAATTTGAATAGGTGCTGGTATGAAACAGCATTTTATCCTTATTTGTTTCATATTATCAGGTATAAAATGTAAACTACTTTGGGTCAACAATTTCTTTAAAAATCATCACGGTTAGTTCGTGCCGAAAATATGGACGATTGGAAGTTGCAGATCCGCTTGGCTTCTTTAATTTACCAATAAACTTTGACATTGTGCTCTCAATTTTGTTCAACATTCTTGAATACTTTGTTCTTTTTTATTTAAATCAAATTAGTATTGTACAATACAAAAGGTGGAAAATTTAAACTAGGTGTTTGTTACCAAAATTAGATAACTTTTCGCCAATTTTGCTCCAGCATGATTCTTTAAAACTTTAATTTTGGTAGCTAGGATTTTACTTGTCATATAAAACTAGATAATCCTTCACAAAACTTATTAGTTTGTCATCGTTATGTGCGGAAAGAGCCGACATTTCGAAATTTGTTAAATGAANTAACTTTTCGCCAATTTTGCTCCAGCATGATTCTTTAAAACTTTAATTTTGGTAGCTAGGATTTTACTTGTCATAGAAAACTAGATAATCCTTCACAAAACTTATTAGTTTGTCATCGTTATGTGCGGAAAGAGCCGACATTTCGAAATTTGTTAAATGAAAGAAAAGATTTTTTTCACTGTCAGCACTTGTTTTTTATAGAAAGTAGAACCAACACCAACTTGCTGTATCAACATAATAGGTCAGGTATAGCAACAATAACGGAAAGCATAAATAAACTGTCATTTTAAAATACTTTCTCAGCTCATCCCATGAGAACAGAATTTGAATAAACTTAGAAAGCATAAATTGGTATTCATTATAAAGAATTCTTTCAAGAAGATAACCAGAAAGAGAAAGCAAAAACCTATTGTTACTGACTTCTCAAGAGACTATGATATAATGCTCTACTATTTTTTTGATGCTATTCTAAGTCTTAGTGTCATGTTTTTATTCACTTCATTTATATGCAAATATGTTTCAAGAAAACCAGGGGGAGTTACTTTCCACTGTTTCAATACTCATTGTTAATTAACAACTTTTTAAGTCTAAATAGCATTGTAGAGTTCCAGCTTCTCTGTTCAACAGCAAATGTGAAATAAAATTATTTTTGTGTCTTAAACTTTTCCGACTTATACTTACTGACAGAATTTATATCGTCGGATGGAAAAGTAAACTTTCTCCATCTTCTCTTGCGTTCCTTATTTCCACTGTCAAGACAAAATATGCCCTCTCGTGGCCTCTGAAGTCGGCTTCCCATGCCTATCAAAATTTTCAGTTGAGTACATTTACCTGATCGTAATTCTACATAAATTGTATTCTGTACGTTGGCAACTAAAATAGTTTAGTAAAATAGGTTGGTAAATAAAATAGTGTCTGTACATATTCTACGTAATTATAACTTTCGGTTCCGTTGCTACAAAATAGTGTTATGCAAATCCGGAGCCACATCCATTCAATTCAATAATAATCAGCTATGTACTTATTATGGTTTGTCTTGAATAGAATTTTTTATTCAATATTATTTAATTACAACCATTATTGCTGGATGACTTTTGTATATCCGATTGTGGTATTTTACTTATAATTCGTAATGTATGTACCTGATATAATACTACAAATAGAATTATCCAATCACTTTTTTGATGCGACTGTAAACACATTAGGAAAATGCTAACTAGTTCTTTATTCACCTAATTTGTGTACAAATATGCTCATACAGAAAAGGAACCATTACCTTACACGACATCACTACTCGGTGCTTATTAGACAAACTTTATTGTGTTAATACCATACATTTATCCATCCATCTATTTATCTATCTATCCATCTAAATATTTATACATGTATCTATTCATTTATGTATCCATCTATGTATAAAACAAAATATTCATCTATATATCTACCTATCCATCCATCCATCTATCTATCCATCTATTGCTCAATCCTTGTACCTATCTCAATTAATAAATCTACCTTCCGATCGCTGCTTCGATTATCTTTATCCATCTACCTAACTATCCATGTACGTATCTAAGCCAGTGTTTCTAACCTACACTAGTCAAAGTATCAGTTTTGGGTAATGTTATGAGAAATAAGATATCAAATATTTCAATTTGTTTGGTTGAGTAGATTATGAGATTTTCGGGCGAACATAAAAAATTGGCTAGTGAAAGCGCAAAATATTAATAGCCGAAGTGGTGAAAATTTGGAATTACTAATCACTACGACGATAAATTTTACCAAACTGGTAAGTTAACTACTAAATTAGTATAATAACTACAGTGGAGTATGATAATGTCTGGCAGAGAAAGGAGAGTGGTTGTTTCACTTAAAGTGGAAAACGGAAAAACTTTAAAATTGAAATTAAAGTTGAGCGCCGTACTTACACCTATTTCGTCTATTATATTTTCATTTTCATTCACATATAAGATTACACTTTTAATTCCACCTTTTAGACATTTAGATTGTTATCGAAGAACTGGTTATGAATAGCCAAGGAATGTTAAATTCATAACTGTAGCAGCGCATTGGGTAACCTAATAAAGTTAATACCGACAGCCGTTGGTAACCCGCGCATCATACTGGTGGAAAAGGGTTCTTTGGATAAGCGCCGCAACGAAGTGAAAGAACCACCCTCCTTTCTTTGCCAGACATTATCATACCTCACTGTATGTAAATACATCTTTATTGGCGTCGTAAGTGTATTAATAGGTTAAATATTTAACCGGAATTGCTCGGGGGAAAGGATTCCGAATTCCAAAAGGATCAAATAAGTAATATGGCACAGAATCAAACTGCAAATGTCAAAATCCGTTAAATTATTCTTATATCTGAGCAATCGGTACAAAATTACAGTAACATGTTAAATACCGTGAAGAAGAGAAAGTGCGAACCAAATCCGAAGCTCACAAATTCAGTGAAACGTCGAATTCTGAGAGAAGCTAACAACAATTCGATTACATCTGCCAAAATCAAGTACAACTTGGATCTTAAGGACGGACACTCCGCGGACAATATGAAACGTTTTAAATTCATCGGAAATCTTAAAGTGCAGAAAAAGGATTAAGACACCACTCCTGAACGCCATACACAAAAGGAAAACCCGGACTGGGAAAAAGAAAGCATATTCCGTGTAGATAAATGGGAAAATATGATCTGGAGCAACGAAAAAATGTGGAATTTGGATTGCCCCAGTAGATTTTCAGCATACTGACACGATTTAGGAAGGGTTGAACATTTTTCCATTCGCGACAGGCCTCAAATAAGTATCAGCGATACCCGAGGAAACTTCTGTTGCTTTATTTTGATGCTTTAAGACAAGATAATGGCGTTTATTTGCAGGACGGCGCAAGGTTTCACACTTTCAACTGTACTAAGAACTTTCTTCAACACATTAATATCCCACTTATGACTTGGCCACCATGTTCTCGGGACCTCTACTCAATAGAGAACGTAAAGAGTGTCATGGCTGTACAGATGTCTTCGAGTAGAAAACAATATAATTCACTGGAAAAGCTTAGAACGGCGGAGAAAGCAAATTGGGAAAGAATCCAAGAGTCCTTGGTTCAATCATTGTCTTTATCGCTACCAAATCGAGTTTTCTAAGTTATTTCGGCTAAAGGATGATTAATTAATTATTAAGTAAAAAAACTGGTCCGATACGTTGTTTAAATTCAACGTTTTACGTAAATTAAAGCAACTCGACTATTAATATTTTGCGCTTTTTCCACTTTCATCTTTACTTTCTCTTGTATATTTTGGATACGGATTGCCTCAGGTGCCTGAGATTTTGAGAGGTTATTCCTCACCTTATTATGCACCTCTGATGTTAATTTCACCTTGACAAATTGAAGACTTCAGCAATTATCCAAAAAAACATCCCCTCGGCTAATGATATTTTGACTAGTGTATCAATCTATTCCTTATGTGTTCGCGTATTTTTGTTAGGTTTTGTATGTATATGTATGTATAATATGTATTGCTACGTATTTTTAACTAAACGAAGGAATGTGGAATATCGAACAAAAGCGTATTGCTACATGCATTCATATAATGTACTCTGTAATTAATAATTGAAAGCTTCACTGTAACTAGACTTAAATTACGAAAGCAGCTTGTGGTACATAGTAATCATATAAAACTTTAGAGTTTTTCGTCAAAAGTTAGCTAATGTCTCAAATCATGACGTTTGTGAAATGAATGGAACGATTAAAATATTTACTTTTTGAATTTTACACGTTAGATTCTGTGAATCAGGACATAGGGTGATATGAACTTTCTTATTAACCTCTCTATTTTTATCAATTTTATACAAAACAGGCAAAAGATGACTAATCCACAAATGTGGAAACACACCAAATGCATATTAAACCAGAATGAGATATTGTTTTGCGTGATACAGCTCAAACTATAACAACTTGAATTGTAATTTCCAATTACGCACTAAATTTTTAATTAATTAACTTCCCCAATTTTAAATGGATTTTCAGATGGATAAAGTAGTATGGATAACTTAATGTTTGCTTGACGATTCTCACAACCAGTATTATCTTGTTTTATTTGGTTCGGACAATGTGGAAATATGTGATATTTTTATTCCAATCACCCTAAAGGCAGCAGGTTTGGTATAAATGATTTATACGTTGAATGAGGATTTATATTGATTCAAAAAAATGAAGCAGGGAGTGAGGTGCATCTATAATCATTTTAAGAGACGCTCTTATAAATTTGTTTTTTTTTTGAGTGCAANTATAAATGATTTATACGTTGAATGAGGATTTATATTGATTCAAAAAAATGAAGCAGGGAGTGAGGTGCATCTATAGTAAATCATTTTAAGAGACGCTCTTATAAATTTGTTTTTTTTTGAGTGCAGTGGATGCAAGGAAAGTGTTAGGAAAGATCCAATTAGGAAGGAACTGGAATTGACCTGAGGAGAAAAAAAAACGTTGTTGCTGAGAAACCCCAGTGGAATAGAGGAANTGGATGCAAGGAAAGTGTTAGGAAAGATCCAATTAGGAAGGAACTGGAATTGACCTGAGGAGAAAAAAAAACGTTGTTGCTGAGAAACCCCAGTGGAATAGAGGAATTACTCATGGTAGAATGTGCGGAAATGTTTTTATCTTCTCTACTCAAAGGAAGGAAACAAAAAGTTCATACTTGCTCACTTAGGGCATTTCTCATCATAGCTGTTTGCTCCCAATTTCTCATTCTCATCATCAATATCCAATGAGATCTCACATTTGCCATTACGTCTGCCATCATACACATGACGAATCCAATTTACGACACACAAACCCTCATCATAACATCCAATTTATCTCTCTTTATTATTTCCTCACAAAAATAACACCTTCAACCTTTCCCCATCTAACCACACTTCCGAAAAATTTGTTTGTTGTGTTATATATACTCTCACCCTCAACGAAGCACATCACAACTAACCTAATTTATCTCCTAGCCTGAACACAAGTGAAAACTTTGTTACTTAAACCTAATATTTAAATTCTTTCATAAAAACAGGTTACAGTGTACCTAAGATCATAGGAGTAAGAGGGAGTAGTATAAATTGTGCAGTGCAGTGTATCCAATGTTCACTACAGGAATTTAGTGAACATCGGTTGATTTGACAAGTGTTAATCCAGTCAGACTATCCTTAAACAGGATTTAAATCTATGGTAGACGATTTATAATCTATGGTGATGACGTCGTACCATAGATTATAATCTCAAACCATGTATTATAATATATGGTATTTCTGCGCAATTGCGCTAGTGACCCAGTGACCCCTGACCTCCGGGAAATGTTTTAAATGAAACTTTGAGCATTTATCTTCAATTTGGTCTTTGCAGAATTAAAATAAACCCTTCCGTTCTCGAGATATTCGAGTTTAAAAATAAATCCTCTTTTCTCCATAAGAAACAATGTATCAGAGCACGGAGTAACAGTTTGATAACCGCGTATATATCGGTGTACGTGAAAATAAGGAATCCATTTTCATTTAATGTTATTAGTGATAAAATTATTTAGAGAATTATCGACTTAGTACCAATTTGTGCCACGAAAAAATTTACTGGTTTACCTGATAAAGTTTTTCAATGAGTGTGTTAACTTATTTTTGAATACATCATATGAGTGATGTGTTGTAGCTAATACGAATCAATCGTACGAAGCAATCCTTGATAAAGATGAAATGAGAAATCTTAAAGGCATAATCAATATTTTTATTTCAATGACGAATTCAAGCTCGATGTAGACGTTACTCTATCCTAACTCTCCCGTGCGCCGTCGCGAAGTTGGTTGACTATCAACTTTGTTTAAGTTAGAGAAAGGGACAGAGGAAGTGAGGCGTTATAAAAACCGTGGATTGATTCTCTAAAGTGAAATATCACTCGACGCATCACTCGAGCAACCATAGAGTTACAGTGACGTTGGGTATAAATTGAAATTTTTAACATCCTCAGAAGAATCATCCGGAGAAAGGACACGTTGGAGTTAGGTGAACAACGGGCGTCAGTTAACTCATTTACAAATAGTATCATCACATAATGGATCATAGTGTTCCTATGGAAATGACGGTGGATTTTTTGAAAACTTCTCGACAAGTGTTCGATGGATGGGAACATATAAAGGAAAAATCGGTTGAAACAATGAACACCATTTTTTTGTAATATACGTTGCTGCGATATAATAAATAAATTATTAAATTAACCAATACAGTGTTAATATACAAAAGTAAAAAATGAGTTGAAGAAATTCGAAGTAATGAATTAAGAAAATCAGTCCCAGAAATTTTTGAATTTAACTTTTACGTAGATAATTTATGAAGCAGACGGACTTGAGGTATAGGTTACCCATCATGGTGTGTTTTTAAAACTTNTAAAAAATGAGTTGAAGAAATTCGAAGTAATGAATTAGGAAAATCAGTCCCAGAAATTTTTGAATTTAACTTTTACGTAGATAATTTATGAAGCAGACGGACTTGAGGTTTAGGTTACCCATCATGGTGTGTTTTTAAAACTTGAATATCTCGAGAACGGAAGGGTTTATTTTAATTCTGCAAAGACCAGATTGAAGATAAATGCTCAAAGTTTCATTTAAAACATTTCCCGGAGGTCAGGGGTCACTGGGTCACTAGCGCAATTGCGCAGAAATACCATATATTATAATACATGGTTTGGAATTATAATCTATGGTACGACGTCATCACCATAGATTATAAATAGCCAACAATGTATTTAAATTTATGGTACGTACCATAGATTATAAATCGTCTACCATAGATTTAAATCCCGTTTAAGGCTAGCCTGTCAGTAATATACTTTTAAAAGGATCTTATGAAGTTATAGCATTAATTTTAAGTAAATTCGGAACAGTTAGAATANTCAGTAATATACTTTTAAAAGGATCTTATGAAGTTATAGCATTAATTTTAAGTAAATTCGGAACAGTTAGAATATTATCTCACGAATGAATTTAAATATATTGACAAGTTCGACCTAGTGCAAACGTACCGTAGACCTGAATTAGTTAACTGTTTAATATTTTGTTTTATTTGGTGTCTATATACACAAATTGTGCCAAACTGAGGCAATGCAAATGACATATACCATCGTGTAGTAGTCGTTTATGTGATCAAATTTGCTTATGTGAGTTCTTCTGTTAAAATCGATTGCTCACCTCTAGAGGTCACTAAAGTAAAAACAGACTGAATAGAACTCAAAAGTTCAATTTACTTCAAACTCGGCAGGAGCATAGACGTGACATCCAGAGCAATTTTAAACGCGGCTTAAGGTACTAANGTTCAATTTACTTCAAACTCGGCAGGAGCATAGACGTGACATCCAGAGCAATTTTAAACGCGGCTTAAGGTACTAAGCATTTAACCTTGACCTATAGAGGTCAAGAAAGTTAACATAGAGTAAAATTATTCTGACCTCTAGAGGTCAAGGATCCATTTTTAGAAGCTAGAACCTCAATTAAACATGGCTCAGCATGTCAAGTACNTCAATTTACTTCAAACTCGGCAGGAGCATAGACGTGACATCCAGAGCAATTTTAAACGCGGCTTAAGGTACTAATCATTTAACCTTGACCTATAGAGGTCAAGAAAGTTAACATAGAGTAAAATTATTATGACCTCTAGAGGTCAAGGATCCATTTTTAGAAGCTAGAACCTCAATTAAACATGGCTCAGCATGTCAAGTACATTCATTGACTCCCGTTAAATTAAGTGATTTCTACAGGTTAAGGATAAATTTTAACTGGTACTCCCATAAAAAAAACTTTGTAATATGACTGATTATTACACAATAGTATGTCATTCACAGGAAATGAAACACGGAAATGTTAAAGCCAGGACAAAACTTTTTGAAACACTCATGAGGAACTACAAACGTGAAATTAACCCTGACCGTATCAATTTAAAGTTTGGAATTGCTGCCTTGAATGTTGAAATTGATGAGAAACGACATTGGATGGAAATAGATGCTATGTTGAGATATGTAAGAAAATGTTTACGAAAGTTGTAAATTAATTGTAGAAGTGTATTAACCATTTTAACAGATATGGTCGGACTCACGTCTCAAATGGAATGAAGACGAATACAATAATGTTAGTGTACTGAGAGTATCATCTGAAAACGTTTGGATACCAGACTTAAGGCTCTTTAATGCTGCTAATATTTTCAACCCAAAAACTTCTTGTGGAGAATCAAATGTACTGATTTACCCACAGGGAGAAATACTATGGGTACCGCATTATCATCTCAGCTCATTTTGTAATGTCACAAATTCTCCAACACCAGACCGACTTCAGACATGTACCCTAAAACTTGGGTCATGGACATTTGATGGCTTTGCCATGGATCTTGCATTATACAATGACGTAGGCATTCTAATTTTTTGAATTTGTAGTAATTTTGAAATTAATCTATCAAATTTTTTTAATTTTATTAGAAATCAGAAGTAGATTTGGAAGATTTCAACTACGTCTCAAGTTGGAAGATTGAGTCGACATCTGCAGCCCGTAATGAGAAGAAGTATCCGTGTTGTGAAGAACCCTTTATTAACCTCACGTTTAATCTTACTATTAGCAGAAATACATAGATTTCTATGCATCAACAATTTACATATCAACTGTAGTTAACTGAAATAATATAGTTGTTGAATACAATGTTGGAAATTAATTTGTACATTGCTAGCTGAGAATTAAAAAAAAATTGTAAAAATTTATTTTTCAGTAAACGTAATGCTTTTCTGAATATTTTGTTTTAAAATTCATTCAATTTGGAAATGTGCTTGAAGTCATTTAAAGACTTTATTGAGAAATTCATGGTCATGGATTCTCTTAATTATAGATGAGCGATTTGAGAAGTACTATATTATTCTTATATGTCTGTCTGAAGTCAAATTGTAACGTTTATTCCAATAAGACAACTTGGCAAAGAACCTACATCGTAGATGTTAACATGTGACCTTTAGCGCTAGTAAAATGATGATGTTAGTGAGATGGAAGAATCTAATAAATCTGAAATTTTGCAAGCACATTCAGAATGGATCTGAAATGTTGTTTAAATGAGACAAAATATCTATATAAATTGAGCTTTGATCTCCACTGTGTGTCACCAAACTCAGCATCAACTGATTAGAGGGGTCTGACCAAACTTCGACGCTAGACTCACTCTGAATTGTGTTTCCAAAATTTGAGAATTACCCAATAACCTTGCTGAAATATAACAAAATTTAATACAAATCGACTTTGGACCTCCATATCATAAAGGTAAAGTTATAGAGATAGTAGAATTGCATCTAACATGTGGAAGCTTTGTTTTGCAGACTTGAATACATATTTTCTGATATACAAACTTTAAAATACAATTTAAGTCCCAAAATTTCTGGACCAAACATTTAAGTGTTCCGAAAGTAAATCCCAACGCATCCAATTTGTGATCAGTGCAACTCAAGACACGATGCGTACCGATAGTTTCGGATCATTGCCCTCACTTCTATTTGAAAATTTGAGATGCCTTTTCAAGGTCACAATTATATCTTCAAATAGTTCGGCTTGAAAATAGATTTACCTTGTCGCCTTTGCAGTTTTTCGAGGATGCGCACATATCTAACAAATTTCTCAAAGAAAAATCTAAAATAAATGCATTAATATAAATATGAAATGCTGTGGGATGATGTAGAGCGATTTATAGTGCCATATAATATAAATAAATACATCTACACAAACTGAGGACTCAAATTTTCAAGTTAAATTGCAGTTTAGATTTAGAATGTAACTCGGAATTTCATTAAACGTGATTATAGTTGAAATTTGAAAGTTATTAAGTAACATTAGTTGCAATTTGAACGTTATTACTTGTTATGTTGTTTGACTGTTTTCAGAACATAATTACAATGATGAGGAGTGCAATTCATTCGGTACAGATATCAGTCACTACCTGTAGCACATTCTATCAGCTAGTGATGGTTAGTACAAATTGTTCCTTCAAACGGTGTCTATCAGCATCGTGCTAACCAACAGTTGATTGGAGTAAATTTGAGTAACCCCAGCATGTTACTATGACTGGTTTGGTGCAAAGGAACACGAAGTGACTATATTGATGAAGTCGTGACATTTACCTCGGCCTATCCAGTATATGTAGTTACTGCACAACTCAACAACAAATAGCGATACTGCTGCAAGCCATATCGAACATAAACTACCGTCGAGTATTGTGAATTATTTTAGTGATCTTATTGACGATGTAAAACTTCATGAAGATGAAGCATTGTATGCACACCCTATTTACAACGACACTGAAACAGATTCAAAAATTGACGAAATTTAAGATAAATCTGACACATATAGTATAATGATATATATAATAATATGTAGTATAAATAGTTGAATGATACTATCGACGTCTTTATATGAGCCATTTCTAAAAAACCAAAGAGTAAACATATATCACAACTGAACAAAACACCAAGTTGTTGAGTATGTAATTAAGAATTTGTATAAGAGATTTAAAAATTCAGAAAATGAAGGCCTTACTTGGATTAGAATTAGGAACTAAATCGGGAAACATGGAAAATGGAATACTTTGGTGGAAATTTCAAATGAAACCATTGTAAAATAATTAATAAACATGGGTTAGACTAAGTTGCAACATACGCGAGATGAATTAAAAATTATATCTATATAAATTTGCAACAGGCGTTTGAAAAGGCAAAAAAATTAAACCATTCAAAACAAGAATTTCGTAGACTAAAAAATTTAAATTCGACCACAAGTATTTTCTAAAACAATGAATGCCAAACGATTATCGGTTCAAAAGAAAATCTAAAAATTTAAATTTTCAAAAAATCACACCTTTTTTTTTATTGATCTTGAAGACTTAATTTTTTATACTTTCAACCTATTTTTCATTGCTTTTTTTAAAATGTTACCCGTTATCCGAAAAAAAATTGATTTCTTGAGCCGCATGACCACAATCATTTGAGCGTTTGCTTTCTTTATTAAAGGGCATGGGCGAAAAGTCGATTCCTTATGTGATCAAATACATGGTGAGTAATCTTTTTTAGTACCCTCTTACTCGACTTTCACCAAAACTCCTCCCAATTTATGTAGTTGCTTACAATAATTTCCGGATATAAACTCAAAATCATTATTTTTTTAGGAAAGGGCATTCTGTAATGGTGAAAGATGGTTAGTTGAAACAGCCATTAAAAAAATTGTGTGACGACATGCCATTCTCTAATGGTGATAGTTGGAGATTTGAGAGAAAACGACAAGTGGAAGAATGGGCATGACCCCTGATAATTTATTCCACCTCAGTCAACAGAGAATCTACTGACCACTTTCTTTGCTTCTTTTCTTTGCTGCACTATGGTTCTTAAGTAATTTTCACTTTTTGAATTCAATTGAGACAAAAAGTGAAGACTATTTAAGAAGCATTTCGCACACTCATTTCTTATTTCAATCTAAATCCAGCTCAATTGTAGCTTTTGCTTATTTCTTCCAACATTCTTCCGTAGCCCACGATCAATTTTTATGTAAAAACCCCTTCGCGGTCACATGGATAATTGACGTCGTATAAAAGAATGCTTTCCAGGGTACTAAAAAGATTACTCACCCTGTATTTGGTCGGACTATAACTTTCTTAAACTACAAAATGTCATAATCCAGGTTCAATGGACATTGAAATGCGACTGCAAAGTTAACGATACTTTGAAACAGTCGTACTCGTCCGTAAAGTATTCCACCGACACAACCAGCCCTCAGCACCATTCATCGCCTTATTTTTATCGCTGATTCAAAAAGGTACAAATTGCCATGAAAATGTTAATTAAGTAAAGCCTATGTTGAGTTATACAGGGTATTCAAATGACAAGGCTAAAATCCGGGACTAGAATTTAAAAAAAAAACTTACAAATTAGACTTCCTACACTTTATAACCTAAGAAAATTATACCTAAGGGAGGTATTACTATTCCTGGTTTACTGACTCTGCCTGAGGAACTCTTCTCCTGGTCCGAAGGCTCTCTACCAGTTGGTATATATCAACGGGGGAAGTAAAACATGAACTCAGCTCCGGTGTCCCAGGCATCACAGGAGCAGACGGGGGTTCCATTCTCAAACTCCGGAGTCCCGCTCCGACCCGCGATANGTAAAGCCTATGTTGAGTTATACAGGGTATTCAAATGACAAGGCTAAAATCCGGGACTAGAATTTAAAAAAAAACTTACAAATTAGACTTCCTACACTTTATAACCTAAGAAAATTATACCTAAGGGAGGTATTACTANACAAATTAGACTTCCTACACTTTATAACCTAAGAAAATTATACCTAAGGGAGGTATTACTATTCCTGGTTTACTTACTCTGCCTGAGGAACTCTTATCCTGGTCCGAAGGCTCTCTACCAGTTGGTATATATCAACGGGGGAAGTAAAAGGTGAACTCAGCTCCTGTGTCCCAGGCATCACAGGAGCAGACGGGGGTTCCATTCTCAAACTCCGGAGTCCCGCTCCGACCCGCGATANGGTGTCCCAGGCATCACAGGAGCAGACGGGGGTTCCATTCTCAAACTCCGGAGTCCCGCTCCGACCCGCGATAACAGGAGTACCAGAGACTGGTTACTGTGTAGGGGTGAAATGTGTTACTGCGGGAAGATCCTAAGACTTGTGCTGCTCGCTGAGTTGGAAATCGCCACGCGGGACTTGGACGACCCTAAGCAGGGATGAAGCCCTGCCGAGTCCACGGTCTCATGATGGATGGGAATCTTCCTACACTACACACTTACGGTTCCGAGGATGGGGAAAACTGAAGTCTCACTCTCTCTCTCTCTCTCTTCTCTGGATTCACTCACGGGGCCATCGGCCAAAACATAACACAATAATAATTTGCCACTTTCACGGAAACTGGTACCAATAGATTGCTTATTATCAATATTAGATTTATTTGCAAAAGACTTAAGCTAATTACATTATAATTTCAGACAAGACACTTACACTTAATTTCCAAGACAATAGTAAATTTTACTCCTAACCGTCCGACGTTCAACACTCGACTGAACCCCTCCTCTCCCGAGACACAGGAAAACATTAGTTTTATTTACCATGTCGATTGCGTCATAGTAAAACCACATTTGAATTTACTTGACTTTTTCTTACAATTGATTATGATTCAGAAAACCTATATTTCCGTTAACCGAACTAATTCAGTTAATTTAACTGGCGTAATATCCATGCAAAACCCTATTTCGCCACAATATAATAGGCATCACAACAATCTCAATCAACAACTATACATCTTAAACCAACCGACAGTAATACAAGCTATACCACTTATAGCATCAAAATGACTAGAAAACAAGAACTTACATCCGAAAGAAGAGACAATTTCAATTGGAATACTCCATGTCTCAGGCCTCAATACAAAAATTGTTCTAATAGAAAAACTTTTATCAGACCAAAACATTGATATCCTATACCTTACTGAAACAAACCTCAAGGATATCTCACCGCCATTAAAAATTCAAGCTTATGAAATGCACCATTAAAACAGAAATTGGAAAAAAGGGCATAGTAAGTGTTCAGTGCGCGTTGCCAACGAAACAATACCTAGTGAAATTTATTTATTCTTTTATAAATATTATTTATGCAATTCATAAGCGCCCATTTTACTTTAAATTAAATCAGTGTTCAATTAGAATTCAAGAAGGAAGGTCGCTCAAATTTTCGCTCTCTTATTTTCTAATTACATTCAATACAAATTTAATTGTAATTATTTTTATTAACAGTTTTATTGTTTTTCAAGTTGTTATCACTTTAGTGCACCTATCGACTTGATAATACTTGAATGAATTCTTGCTAACTCTTGTTCCTGTTCCTGACCTGTTTCTATCATCCTACCAAGCACTGTTCCTGATCTGTTCCTGTGCCTGACCCGTTTCTATCATCCTACTAAGCACTGTTCCTGATTTATTCCTGTTCCTGACCTGAATCCTTTCGTAGTAAGAAAATTGTTCCTGTGGTATTCGTTACTGAATCTACCTCAAATCTGATTCTGTTCCTGTGTATAAATAACATCCCTATACAAGTTACTTTGTGTTCATTTTGGATACGAGCAAAACAGTAAGAATCTTTGTAAAGTAATCTATCNTGATGGATGGGAATCTTCCTACACTACACACTTACGGTTCCGAGGATGGGGAAAACTGAAGTCTCACTCTCTCTGTCTCTCTCTCTCTTCTCTGGATTCACTCACGGGGCCATCGGCCAAAACATAACACAATAATAATTTGCCACTTTNTCTCTCTCTCTCTTCTCTGGATTCACTCACGGGGCCATCGGCCAAAACATAACACAATAATAATTTGCCACTTTCACGGAAACTGGTACCAATAGATTGCNTTTGCCACTTTCACGGAAACTGGTACCAATAGATTGCTTATTATCAATATTAGATTTATTTGCAAAAGACTTAAGCTAATTACATTATAATTTCAGACAAGACACTTACACTTTAGTTCCAAGACAATAGCAATTTTTACTCCTAACCGTCCGACGTTCAACACTCGACTGAACCCGTCCTCTCCCGAGACACAGGAAAACATTAGTTTTATTTACCATGTCGATTGCGTCATAGTAAAACCACATTTGAATTTACTTGACTTTTTCTTACAATTGATTATGATTCAGAAAACCTATATTTCCGTTAACCGAACTAATTCAGTTAAGTTAACTAGCGTAATATCCATGCAAAACCCTATTTCGCCACAATATAATAGGCATCACAACAATCTCAATCAACAAGTATACATCTTAAACCAACCGACAGTAATACAAGCTATACCACTTATAGCATCAAAATGACTAGAAAACAAGAGCTTACATCCGAAAGAAGAGACACTTTCAATTGGAATACTCCATGTCTCAGGCCTCAATACAAAAATTGTTCTAATAGAAAAACTTTTATCAGACCAAAACATTGATATCCTATACCTTACTGAAACAAACCTCAAGGATATCTCACCGCCATTAAAAATTCAAGCTTATGAAATGCACCATTAAAACAGAAATTGCAAAAAAGGGCATAGTAAGTGTTCAGTGCGCGTTGCTAACGAAACAATACCTAGTGAAATTTATTTATTCTTTTATAAATATTATTTATGCAATTCATAAGCGCCCATTTTACTTTAAATTAAATCAGTGTTCAATTAGAATTCAAGAAGGAAGGTCGCTCAAATTTTCGCTCTCTTATTTTCTAATTACATTCAATACAAATTTAATTGTAATTATTTTTATTAACAGTTTTATTGTTTTTCAAGTTGTTATCAGTTTAGTGCACCTATCGACTGGCTAATACTTGAATCAATTCCTGCTAACTCTTGTTCCTGTTCCTGACCTGTTCCTATCATCCTACCAAGCACTGTTCCTGATTTGTTCCTGCTCCTGACCTGTTTTTATCATCCTACTAAGCACTGTTCCTGATTTATTTCTGTTCCTGACCTGTTCCTGACGTGAATCCTTTCGTAGTAAGAAAATTGTTCCTGTGGTATCCGTTACTGAATCTACCTCAAATCTTATTCTGTTCCTGTGTATAAATAACATCTTTATACAAGTTACTTTGTGTTCACTTTGGATACGAGCAAAACATTGGTCCTTCGAGCCGGATATTCAACATCTACCTGGCGCACTCACAATCGTAGAATTCCATTTGGATACAAGGTACTCTCTTTTCTATTTTCACTAGTTAGCGAATCACAATGGTCCTTTCTGAGTACAAGAAGCTGAAGAGAGATAGGAAGAATAAGGTGAAGAGGCTGCTGAAGTTTGAGAAGCTTATCTAGGAAAACGCGAACAAGCCGTTGGATGTAGTTGACATCAACCATTACCTCAATGAAACTCATGACCTGTCTCAGGGAATCAACAATGTCCACGACAGAATTATGACAATCTGCACTCCATAAGAATTAGATACTCAAGATGAAGAGATGGACGAAATCTTTGATCTCACTGACCGAGTCGTCATCGGATTTCAGAAGATTCGTGCCATTCTTCCCAAACCTGACACAACAACGGATGCTACAATTCCTCAAGTGTCAAACTTCAAGAATGCTCCAGGGTCTGACATCCGACTTCCGAGGATTTCTTTCCCAACATTCTCATGTGAGGTGAACGATTGGGCCTCCTTCCGAGATATGTTCATCACCACAATCCACGACAACGTTTCCCTATCCGATGCACAGAAGTTGACATACCTTCAGTCAAGTCTGACAGGATCTGCAGCGAAGCTTACCAAGTCATTCAGCATTACCGATGCCAACTACGAGATTGCGTGACATATTATCCAGATCCGATTCCAGAATGAGCGAGAACTATTCCTTAGTATCATGCGCAAGTTCGTCGGTCATCCATCCATCTATTCAGACAATCCAAGTACTATCCGGGCTTTGATTTATTCAACAATGGAATGTGAAAGAGCCTTAGATGCAATCACCATTCAAGACAGACGGGATGCAGCTTCGGTTTTCTAGTATCTCAGAAATTGGATCCAGTATCTCGTGAATTTTGGGAGATGAGTCTGAAAGACACTTCCGTCCCATCATGCAAAGAATTACTGGATTTCTTGGGACAACGTGCTCGATCTCTCATGGCAAGCGGCACCAAACCCAAGTCAGAGACAAGACATGAACCAAGAAAACCACAACGCTCTTTTCAATCTCAGCATGGAAACTTTGAGTCTTTCCATACAACTGGGAATTCACCACAAGATTCTAGCCATCTAACTCAATGCATATTATCCACAGAAAAGCATCCACATTACAAATGCCCAACATTGTTAGCAAAATCACCTCAAGAAAGATCCTCAACTGTTCAGAAGGCTGGACTTTGCTTCAACTGTCTTCGACATGGACATTTCACTTCCAATTGCTCGAGTGAGAGAAGATGCAACAAATGCAAGAAGAAGCACCACACCATCCTACACTTAGAACCTGCCAGACAACAGGTTCATCATATTGCAAACTTCTCTTCTATTCTTGCTACCGTGCTTGTATCTGTTCAAAATAAGATGGGACATTGGATCAGCCTCCGAGCTTTCATGGACAGCGGTTCTCATGGGCAGTTCTTAACAGAAAGAGGATTAAAGCAACTTAGTCTCTCAGGAACCCTATTTAATGCAGCAATAACTGGATTTGGATCCACATCAACTGGAAGAACGAGTTGATTTGCAAGCCTAGTAATAAAACCATACTTTTCCTCGGACTTTATATTCAATTTCAATGCTTTCATAGTGCAGAAAATCACAGACAAGCTTCCACAGCACGCACTCGATCATTCTGGTTGGTCTCACATTCGAGGGCTTCAGCTGGCTGATCCACAATCGGTGTACCTGGTGAAATTGGTATATTAATGGGTGTCGATGTGTTTTTCTCTCTCGTAGATTCCAGAAAAATCAAGGGACCACCAGGCAGTCCATTCGCTGTAGAAACAAAGGTTGGCTGGATCATCGGCGGCAGTACTAATTGTCCAGTACCAACACTCCGAGTAAAGTCAGTGAAAATCAGAATTGATGAAGCCTTGAAAAAATTCTGGGAAATGGAATCTCTACCTTAAGTTCCAATTTTGACTCCAGAAGAGCAAGCTTGTGAACGCCACTTTCAGAACACACATTCACGTGATTCTACTGGCCGCTACATTGTTAAAATACCAATGAAGAACCCGAAGATTCCTATCGGATCAAGCCGAGAAAATGGAGTTCGTAGATTTCTTCAAGTGCAGAAGCTATTTCGAACAAATCAAAAATTGAAAAGGCTTACCAAGAATTATATGAATCGAACCCTGAATTATCGATAGATGATGACTCTGTTGTGAAAACCCTCGGATTACATTGGAATACTTCGAAGGATGAATTCTTCTTCAAGGTTCAACCTTATCAGAAGGATGTTCAACTCACCAAGAGAGAAATGCTATCTGAAGTATCCCGCTTATTTGATCTAATGGGTTGGCTCGCTCCAGTCATCATATCTACGAAGATTTTAATGCAACAACTTTGGAAGGAAGGAACTGAATTGTAATTCCTCCAAAATTCATCTTAGACAAGTTGAAATCTATCAAAAAGTCATTGTCTACTCTCGAAGTAATAAGACTAAAAAGAAGTTTACAACCAGCTTGGACAGTTATTATTAAATTGTATGGATTCTGTGATGCATCAGAAAAGCCAGCAGTTATCTATAGTCGAACAAAATCTCAGAATGGAAACGTCTATATATCACTCATAACTTCTAAAACAAGGGTCGCTTCAGTGAAAACTGTTTCCCTTCTTCGATTGGAACTTTGTGGAGCGTTACTCCTGGCAGAACTCTTGAAACCCGTTTAAGATTCCCTACAACTAAGATTTTCCACGGTTCAAGCATGACTTTAAAATTGTTTTACATTGGTTAAGCTCAACACCTTCGAAATGGAAGACCTTTGTTGGTAATCAAGTAGCTAAGATTCAAGAAATACTACCTAGACAATCTTGGAGCTGCTTAAGAAGCTCAGAGAATCCAGCAGACTGTGCATCCCGAGGAATTTCTCCAAAGGAACTCATTCACCATCTATTATGGTGGAATGGACCTTTGTGGCTCACTGATGACGAACCTCGAAGTTTCTATTCCATGTTTGGGCACTTCACCTTCTCATTTTCTTGAAAGTTCGCAGTCACTATTTGTGGGAACAGTCAAAATTTCTACTGATGTTATTCAAGACTTTTCTTCACTCATTCGATTGAAAAGAATAATCAGCTGCTTATTCCGATTTGTAACGAATTGTCGAGCAAAAATGAAAGCAACACTACTCACTACTGGCACTATTTCATCAATTGAAATAGACTTCGCATTGAAAACTTGTATACTTGTGGCTCAGCGTGACATTTTTGGCCCGGAAGTTTCAAGTTTAAAGAAAAATATGCTATTGCTGTCAGCAAGCAAATTTATCTCCATTTTTAGATAATTGCGGAATTTTACGAGTAGGACGCCGACTGTTACACGCAGCTGTTTCTGTCGACAAAAAACATCCTATACTAATTCCTAGACAACATCATTTGACTAATCTCTTAATTCAAGATGCTCATGTCAGATCATTCCATGGAGGACATCATCTGGTACATGGAATTTTATCAAAAAATTATTGGATCATACGGGCTCGAGACTTCATTCGATTTCAAATCAAAAAATGTGTCATCTGTGCCAAGCGACGAGCATTAACAATGACTCAATTGATGGGGAATTTGCCAACTGCTCGTGTGAATCCATCTCGACCATTCACTTCAACAGGTGTTGATTACGCTGGACCATTTACCTTTAAAGCTATTCCACCCCGCAGCAAGTTCGCTTATAAAGCATATCTTGCTTTATTCATTTGTTTCTCAACTCGAGCAATACATTTGGAAATTGTATCAAGTCTCTCTTCTGAAGCATTTCTAGCAGCCTTCAACAGGTACATATCTCGTAGAAGACGACCTGCCAAAATGTTTAGTGACAATGGTACTAATTTCGTCGGTGCAGCATCTCAATTGAGAGAATTTGTGGAATGCACTAAATCGAAAAATCACAAACAAATCGTTGGCAATCATTTATGAAACGAAGGAATAAAATAGAAATTCAATCCACCATCAGGACCTCATTTTAGCGGACTTTGGGAAGCAGGAGTGAAAAGTGTTAAGCATCACCTCTACCGAGTAGTGGGTCAAACCAAGTTAAGTTACAAAAAATTTTCAACAATCATTACCCAGATAGAAGCCTGTCTCAATTCCAGACCATTGACTCCAATTTCAACAAACCCTGAAGACTTACAAGCATTAATTCCAGCTCATTTCTTCATCGGCGGATCGCTCTTATCAATCGAATAACCAGACTGCTCTGAAGCTGTAACAAACAGATTGGGACGACGGCAATATGTTCAACAATTAGTACAGCATTTCTGGAAGCGATGGTCTCAAGAGTTTCTCACCAGACTCCAGCAAAAACCGAAATGGATGAATTCTAAGGAAAATATCGAAATTAATGATTTGGTTCTCGTGAAGACTGACGCAGTCCCTACTACTAAATGGCCTCTCGCTCGTGTTGTCGAAATTCATCCTGATCAAAACGGACATGTTCGAGTGGTTACCTTGCGCGTATCCAGTGGATTGATAAAAAGACCTATCCACAAGTTTATTTGTTGCCGATTGACCAACCAACCCGATTACTCCCACCCTATAAAACTATCACAGTCTCCCTTTCTAACTGTCCCTGGTTTTCATTTAGCGATTTTGTTTTCATTTAACTTGCAAGTGCGAGACCCGGTGTTCACCCACTAAACAGTTCTTTTGGCTTGCAAGTACGGGACCCAGTACTAAACTACTAAACAGTTCCCATTATAAAATGTAACAAATACTAGTGTTCTCTTTGCGATATGTTTAGACTTGGGTTGACGCTTGTTTTAATTTGAAATCAGTATTTCAAGGCGGGGAGTATGTTCAGTGCGCGTTGCCAACGAAACAATACCTAGTGAAATTTATTTATTCTTTTATAAATTTTATTTATGCAATTGATAAGCGCCCATTTTCCTTTAAATTAAATCAGTGTTCAATTAGAATTCAAGGAGGAAGGTCGCTCAAATTTTCGCTCTTTTATTTTCTGATTACATTCAATACAAATTTAATTGTAATTATTTTTATTAACAGTTTTATTGTTTTTCAAGTTGTTATCACTTTAGTGCACCTATCGACTTGATAATACTTGAATGAATTCTTGCTAACTCTTGTTCCTGTTCCTGACCTGTTTCTATCATCCTACCAAGCACTGTTCCTGATCTGTTCCTGTGCCTTACCCGTTTCTATCATCCTACTAAGCACTGTTCCTGATTTATTCCTGTTCCTGACCTGTTCCTGACCTGAATCCTTTCGTAGTAAGAAAATTGTTCCTGTGGTATTCGTTACTGAATCTACCTTAAATCTTATTCTGTTCCTGTGTATAAATAACAATATATACATTATACACATATATACATATTACATATTATTACATATTACATATATATACATATTATATATATATACATATATACATATATAATTCCCTATACAAGTTACTTTGTGTTCATTTTGGATACGAGCAAAACAGTAAGAATCTTTGTAAAGTAATCTATCANTCCCTATACAAGTTACTTTGTGTTCATTTTGGATACGAGCAAAACAGTAAGAATCTTTGTAAAGTAATCTATCAAATGTAGAGAAACCAGCTTTGACAAAACTCCCAACTGTAGTATAGAAATCATAACGATTATTGTGGAATTACATCAATTTAAGGAATTTCTTGTCTAAAGAATTCCAAACTACTCAAATGGCACATTGGAAACTGATTTAAAAACAATATCTGAATTATTTCATGAAGTAAATAACTTACATCTGTACTCAATAGTAACTGAAGATTTCAACTTCAATGATAAGTTCACCTCTCATCTTTTGAAACGAAAATTATCAACATCGTTAACTTGTTAATAAACTTACAAGAGGTATCTCAACTTTAGATCTGTTCTTTATTAACAATTTTTATATTGTCAGAAATTATAATATTATGGAACCTCATATCTGATCATTCTCTAGTGTTTATAGAATTGTCTCAAACAACCTAAACTTCAAAAAATTAGATTCTCATACACTGATTACAAAAATGCGAACTAATNATAGAATTGTCTCAAACAACCTAAACTTCAAAAAATTAGATTCTCATACACTGATTACAAAAATGCGAACTAATTTTTGCTTTGTAGCAAAATTCTATTACTGAAATTTATTGAGAATAAAGATGATATAGCTCTAATAACTAAAGACTTCAGTGATAATTTATCTACCACATTTGGCTCAATAGTGATCAATGAAACAGCTAAATATGTTATATATCCAAAAGGATTTGTACAAGGCCGACCAAAAAATGCATTTTTTTTTCTCAGAAAATTTGATTAAAATCCTAAAAAATGCAATTTAGTGCGATTCGTTTTCTACTGAAAATAGCATTAAAGTTTAATGGTAATACATATTCAATGCTGAAACAAGTAATTTAGAAGCTAGAAAATGATNATAGAATTGTCTCAAACAACCTAAACTTCAAAAAATTAGATTCTCATACACTGATTACAAAAATGCGAACTAATCTTTGCTTTGTAGCAAAATTCTATTACTGAAATTTATTGAGAATGAAGATGATATAGCTCTAATAACTAAAGACTTCAGTGATAATTTATCTACCACATTTGGCTCAATAGTGATCAATGAAACAGCTAAATATGTTATATATCCAAAAGGATTTGTACAAGGCCGACCAAAAATGCATTTTTTTTTCTCAGAAAATTTGATTAAAATCCTAAAAAATGCAATTTAGTGCGATTCGTTTTCTACAGAAAATAGCATTAAAGTTTAATGGTAATACATATTCAATGCTGAAACAAGTAATTTAGAAGCTAGAAAATGATATTATTGCACGATTCATTCATATCCCATTGATTAACTATTCGTTAAATGACCAAGTAGTTTCAACTTCAAACTGAAGTATCTCGATGAGAGACCAATCTGGCGCCTTGGGGCTGATTTCCAGCGCCATGTATCCCTATGCCAACTAAACAGTAACTAAAATTAATTCCCGGAATTTCCCGAATTAAAATAAAATCGATTATTATATTTCCTTAACTGCCGATTTTAATTAAGCGACCGGGCATTTAAGGATTAACAAGATATTCTAATCGAATTGAAATACTAATTCATGTTNAATCGATTATTATATTTCCTTAACTGCCGATTTTAATTAAGCGACCGGGCATTTAAGGATTAACAAGATATTCTAATCGAATTGAAATACTAATTCATGTTCAATTTCGGTTTCACTCTTATATGTGGGTGTCTCAAATTTAAATATATTTAAATATATATAATATATCCCTGAGACCCCTATGTTTGTTCAGGATACTGTAAACGTTTTCTAGGTGCCGTAGCATGTAAACCAAAATTTATTTGACAAAATGGCTAATGCAGTTCGCTTGGAAATGTTTTTTTTATGGGAATGAAGACCGTGGGTTAGGAGAGCTCCGCCACTGAATATTTTGTTTTTGATTTACTAAAGTTGTGTAGTCGTTTAGATAGGAAAATGTAACAACCTAACTGCCTAACTGCCATTTCCGAGGTGTGTTCAGGTTAATGTCACTCGTTGGCTACGTTTGTTCAGGTAAATGTCACTGCAGACAACATTTTTTTTTAAATTTTTCTCTTTACCCATACCAATGACCCCAGATACTGAGCACATATAGTTCCTGTTGCACTTTATTTTACTNAAATTTTTCTCTTTACCCATACCAATGACCCCAGATACTGAGCACATATAGTTCCTGTTGCACTTTATTTTACTAGTAATCTCCGGGATATATAAATCCCAAATTTTTCGTCGATGAAGATTCTGTTGAAATGCAGATCCGCCAATGTTCCTGATAATTACAAATTGTTTTGAATTTTTCAAATAAAATGCGCATTTACAATTCGTTGTACAGTTTGTAAGCTAAAGTCAAAATGAAAACACTGTTCTTTATTTCTATTGTGTTTATGAACATAGCCAATAAGTTCGTTATGCCTTAATTTTGCACNCTTTATTTCTATTGTGTTTATGAACATAGCCAATAAGTTCGTTATGCCTTAATTTTGCACTGTAGGACAGTTAGCTGTTTAGTTGGGCTCTACCGAGAAGATAACTAGTTTACAATGCTAAAGTTTGGCTAAAAGTGAAGCTAAAGCTAAAGCTAAAAGCTCAAAGTGAGCACCTAATTTCAGATCGACAAGCTATTTAAAAAATACTCCAGAATGCTGAAAATGTACNTAAAGCTCAAAGTGAGCACCTAATTTCAGATCGACAAGCTATTTAAAAAATACTCCAGAATGCTGAAAATGTACTTGAATTGTGTGCGGAAGTTGTACACCATATATGTCCCACTATGGTGTACAATTGACATCATGCGGANAATGTACTTGAATTGTGTGCGGAAGTTGTACACCATATATGTCCCACTATGGTGTACAATTGACATCATGCGGAATTGATTTGATATCAATTTAACTTTTTTCTAATTACTAATCTAATTTCACTCAATTTTACTGAAATAATTTAAATTTTGTAGTTAGCAATTACTAAAAATGCGATTTANTCTAATCTAATTTCACTCAATTTTACTGAAATAATTTAAATTTTGTAGTTAGCAATTACTAAAAATGCGATTTAATGCGATTTAATGCGACGATTCTGGAAAATGCGTTATAATGCGATTAAGGCGATACATATTTACATCATTCGATTGCATTTTTTATAATTCGTTATCAAATTATCAATAGGCTAATCAAGGTTTATTTGTAAAATGCGATTTAGTGCAAAAAGTGCATTTGGTCGGCCTTAATTAGTGATTTTAGGCAAAATCTCATCAAAATACAAAACCTATTATTCAACTTTAGTAAACAAGACAATCAACTTATTCCAGAATAGAAAGCCATTTGTATTTTAGTGAAGAAGGCAGTTATGGATGATAAAAAGCATACGTTAAACATGGAAATACGAAGAATTTGACTATACAAAACTATTGACAAAATCATCTCACTAACAACTGCCAAAATTGGTCTCCCATTCACACTCGAAGAAATCAATGAGTACTTCATTTATATTACGATTTCCAAATCTGTTTCAACTGCTTGCGTAACCAAGCCCACCAAGATAAGTACACAGACTGCCATGTTCAAACCTACTTATATTGGAAGATTTGAACTCTATAGGATTTGAAAAGGATTCAAAAAGAAGAATGCAAAACCAAATGATATTGTGGATATTCAAACTGTATGCTTAAATTGTCATTAGATTCACCGAATGTCGCGACTCAACTGGTGAATTTAATTAATATTTTGTTTGAAATATCAACATTTTCAAAATCACTACTGAGATCTATGGTGATACCTTTCCCGAAAACTAAAGTTATGGTTAATGTGTCGAATACAAGAATTATATTCGTTCAGCCAGTAGAATCAAAAGTGGTTGAAAAATTACTCCATCAATAACATAATATATTTTACTCCGCTCAATTTGGATTTCGAAAAAAACTTCTCTAATAATCATACCCAACTTGTTATTACTGAATTTATTATTTAAAAATTTAAAAAGTGGGCATCCTCGNACTTCTCTAATAATCATACCCAACTTGTTATTACTGAATTTATTATTTAAAAATTTAAAAAGTGGGCATCCTCGAAGCACTTGATCTAAAACAAGCATTGACAAACATCGATAATGTTGACAAAGGAATACTCCTCAAGAAGCTGTTGTGGTATAATACATCTCCAGATTGGTTTGAATTATACTTCAATAATAGATATACTCATTTAGTTTTATTGACTTTTGGCTGTCGTTTTTTCAAAAATTAGTTTATTATAAATTGTGACTAATTAAAATGGAGTAATATTTCTTGTATCATGTTTTTAAGTTTCAAAGAAATCAATGTTGACGTCAAATTTTTGGTTGTGGCGATCATGTTTTTAATTGGGTCAACTGATGTGTTTTGAAAGTACTTGAGTCGCATGCAATCAAAACCAGCACACTCCCAAAGTAAATGGTAGAAGGATAACGTCTCACCGCAGAATTTGCACAGTGTATGACTGAGTCCACGTTTATCTTTCTATAGTGAAGACGGAGTGTCGCAGCGATTGTTCCCTTGGCCGTCAGAACTTCATTTTAGTACTCCCTCTCTTACAGTCTTTTATAACCAATTTCAGTAAGATGTTCTCTGAGTTGGTTGCACCAACTACTTCACGCTTAGGTGTTGATTGGATACTATTCGAAACGCCATTTAAGCGTTAAAAATGATGTCTGTTTTTTCCGGTGTAAAAATTTTGCTCCAAAGTGCGATTGCATTTTTTAAGATGTCTAATTTGAAGGGGGAGGAACGTATTTTCAGCCCAATAAAATTGCCGGTTACTCGCCGTCCTGAAGAGTCCAGCTTCCTGAGTTGTAAAGTGAGGAAAACTTGACAAATGCATTTAGCAAAATTTTGGCTTATGTCCGCGTTTTTGATTATTTCGATTATGCGAATTACTGACCCCAATGCTAACATAACTTTTTTGACCGCTTCCTTAGTTGCTAAGACGTTCTGTTCGATTGAAATAACAGTCCAAGAAATTTATATTTTTAGTAGTTTCCATCACTCCTCCCCAGTTAAAATTTTAATCATTTGAGGAACTCAATGACAAAAATTTCAAATTATCCACAACAACTTCAAACTTGCATTCAAGTGAACGGTATTCCATTATCAAAATTAGGGCAAACAAATTCATTTAATCTGGTTTATTTTGCAAAGATTTATCAGTTTTAACCATATGTTAACTGAATTAAATGAAAAATAGAAACCAAACTTTTTAAATTTGTCCCAGAATTAATTCTTAAATTTTATGATGGTTTGTTAACCGAAATAGCAGTAGTCAGATAAAATATGACACTACAACATACGGAAAGAGAAAGCATGGGTTTAACAGTCATCTATAGCCGCATGTTTCTGTCAACATCCTGTACATCTTGTAGTGGTAAGGAATGACATGGCTACTGCAGATCCTCATTCTTCTAGTTTCAGAAGAAATTTTTATTGTGTNGTTGTAGTGGTAAGGAATGACATGGCTACTGCAGATCCTCATTCTTCTAGTTTCAGAAGAAATTTTTATTGTGTCTTCGCTTATGAATTTGAATTTTACTGTTTTAACTAATCGCTTCACATGTTGTTGAGACTGAATGTATTATAGAGCTAACTAAACTTCACGTTGCGTGTGCGTAAAATTTCACGGAGCGACTAACCTTACCGGTAAGCTAGACCGAACAACCTTACCCCAACTAAAATATTAAACTTCTTCAAAAGTGGAAAAGTCTCTTTCTGGTTCACTTTCAATGCCGATGGTGATAACAAATCTTAGATCCGATACAATTATATGCTTCGAGTTTTCGATCATTCGGTTCCGGTTACAGATTATTTCCTGAATCGGAAATCCTGTGTAATGTAACGTTCCCATATGTTTGGTGTCACATTCTTTTTAACTTCTTTCGTTAGATTATATACATAAGTTGTCCTTATACACTACAGAAACTATTATTTTCACAAACATCTAAGTCAGTTCTATAGGGTAAAGTTTACAGTGACCACCGGTAAAATATTAATTTCTTTTTCAGCTTGTTCGGCAACTTTTGCGACCTCATACTTAACTTTAGCTGGAAACTACTNTAAAATATTAATTTCTTTTTCAGCTTGTTCGGCAACTTTTGCGACCTCATACTTAACTTTAGCTGGAAACTACTTGCAAAACCTTATCATTGCAGGTTTTGTCATTTGTTGAAAATGTATGACATGATATGGGAAAGCAATTTTTTTCCATAACAAGAACTTGAGATCGCAGTTTCAAGTAAGACATTTTCTAAATGTTTCACGACCCAGCTTCGGAAATCTATCATCAGCTGCACAAGTCTCTAGTAATTTGGAAACTGTGGGATATTATTTCCGAGCGTAAACACGATGAAAAACTTGACGAACCCTAATAAAAAATATGTAAAATACAAGCGATAAAAAGATTGTACTAAATTTGGTAATATGATTCACACAATACGCCGTACCAATGCAGTCAGGAAACAATATCATTCATATCCTTTCCTTCCTCTTGTCATTTTTCATTTTTTTCTGTACTTTTATGCGTTGATTTCTGTATTTAGAGCTTGCAAGCAAAGCATAATTTAGGTACCTATTATTTGACAATTTTGATGTTATCCGCGTATTTACTTTGGTTAATATTGAACTTGCAACAAAATTCCACACTAGTATTTTTCAGGATGCGTCAAAAACACTTTTACATTATCAATCATATCTAGTTAATTTTTTTGATTTTAGTTTGATTTTTACGTTCTGGAGTTTGACTAGCCATTTTACAAATATAAATTGATTATAATTTAAAACAATTAACAAACAGAATAAATAAAATCTTGAAATCAAAATAAACTCAAGTTTAAAATCAAGGACAATCCGGCCGACCTGGACACTCTACCCCAGTAAGTTGTGTGGTTGCTCCTTAAAAATTTACACACACCGTAAAGTTTAGTTGGCTCTGTTGGCTCTGATGGAAATTTAGAAGTTTAGTTGAACTTGGACATTTGGGGTAGGAGAGCCTAAGATGGACGGAGTCAGAAAATAATTTGGTTTCCTTGAAACTCCTTTTCCAGTGTGCCATAAAGGAAGATAATATACTAAAATAGTGCTATAGTTATAGAGTACTATTGATAAGTCATTCTGTACTATCGCTAGTAGATGTTTATATGTGTATTACACATCTTTGTTATAGCTTGGGTAGGAGGGAAGTGGATAGAAGTGGCATTATTTTTTTTTAAATTTGGCTGTTAGCAATTACCAAATGACCCATCACATTTACATTGATCTCCAGAAGTCACTAATATTTACATGTTAATCCGAACGTAATTCACCCAAAAAGTATCTTGTTTTGCCTGGGGGAAGCGAAGACTATTCTGATTAAACTATTGAAATGTCAAATTTTTTATTGTCCTTTAGTAACACCTTCATAATGTCAATTCTCACAATTCGTATTTTATGAGATACAGTCTAGAATTCAAACTAAACGTCAAATCAACACATGGTTCGCTTAAGTATTCTTCACGATTGTCTTTAGCAAGAATTTCATCAAATTTTGGCATCACCCTTTCGCCTACCTTTCGTATGATGACTTCTGAATAGAACTGGCGACATTGTAGACTGTACTCAACCAAGAATTTTCTTCTTGACTTGAATTATTATTTGACAAATTTTAGTTTTGAAAGTTATTAATGTCTTATAGTTAGAAATTTCAGCTACAATTTTTCAATACTTAGCGTCTCCAAAATAGAAGCCAACTACTCACGTTTAATTTAATCCAATAAGCTAATTCAATGAAAATTTTGGGAAAGACACTTCTAGATAGAGATAATGAAAATCTTTTTCATTAAAAGTTATTAATCGAGAACAACAAAGTTTGTGGAGATTATTGGGTAGTTTTGTCTTTCGTCTTATGAGGAATAACATTGTAGTCGACGGTTAGGAACACTTTTGTTTAGACCATATTATTATAACACAAATTTTTTTATAGTTTGGCTTGATTCAACATTTTTAGCATGATCCAAGAATTAATTTTAACACCAGGATATAATCCAAAACAGATATAATTCCATACTTTTAGTCTTGAAAATTTAACTTCCTAATTTACCCTTTATAATATCAAGTTTCTTTATTTGGGGCATTAGACTGGGGTTTATTGTAATAAAACCTACTAGCCCACTTCACTTTCAGTACCACTCATTCTGATCAATTATTTGTGTTAGAATCATGCGTATTGAAATGAACAAACTAAAAATGCATTTTGAAATCCAATGTTTCAAAATTATATATGACCCAATTGAAATTTGGTCAAGTTGAAACCAAAGTGACCACTGCGTAAGGTCACCATGTATATAAAATTTGATCTGTTTGTTGCAATAACATCGTTGTAATAACTGTAGTATTAGGTTTCACCCCATACGTTTATAAGATGACACACATCCATCAAAATGCATTGACAACTTCATCAGCATATAAATGCTGAAGTCGTTACCACTGCATGAGTATGGATTTGATTCATCCAAATGGGTATAAATAGTAGAGCCTTTCAGGCTATTGGGATCTCACTTCGAGATCAGATTTCATAACAACACAAAAACAACTAATAATAATCTCATCTAATAAAACCTCTCCAGAAAATACAAAACTCATCAAACACTCATCAATTATTATTAGAGCTTCAATAATAATCATCGATTAGGATATTACTCCTAATTTACTCTTTATAATACCAAGTTTCTTTATTTGGGGCATTAGACTGGGGTTTATTGGAATAAAATCTACTAGCCCACTTCACTTTTAGTACCACTCATTCCGATCGATTTTTTTGTGTTAGAATCATACGAATTCAAATGAGCAAACTAAAAATGCATTTTGAAATGCAATGTTTCAAAATTATATATGACCCAATTGAAATTTGGTCAAGTTGAAACCAAAGTGACCACTGTGTAAGGTCACCATGTATATAAAATTTGGTCTGTTCGTTGCAATAACATCGTTGTAATAACTGTAGACTACCGCACGTCTAATGGTATGAATATATATAATAGCAGTTGTAAATTTCATTATCTGTAAACAGATAGCACGAGATCCAAAATACATTCTTGAATTAGTTTAATCAGCAGGTTGATTTGTTGAGCATATAATTACTCTGCAGTTTACTTCAATACCCAACTTAAAACCAATTATTAGATAAATGAATCAATATAATACATATTATACAAATAATGTTTGAGTATAACAAATAAATAAGATTTTCCTTCTATAATGAATACATCACAAAGTTTATATAAATGTTGCGAAAAGAGGAAGTTGGGTAACATAAAAGGTGACAAACTTTACAATAGAAGTGATAATTCATTTGGAAAAATTTTCTCAAGAAATATCACATTTTTTTGCAATTCTTTCTCTTTTATCTAAACCATAACCATAAATGTACGTCGATTCCGTAAATTTTTATTCCAGATGCAAATCCCAGATCGTTCTTTCAAGTGGTTAACCTCCAATCCAACAAATGGTCTTCATCTTCCATCGTTGCTACTATTTTGTAAAAGACGTTTGAATCTTTTGTTATCTTCCGCGCCGAAGAGTCATCCCATGAGCCTAATAAAGCCATTTCCGCAGAAAACTCTCTATTACCATTTTCCTGGTTTACCTTTTATATTTCCTATTACAGAAAGTGAAGTCGCACACATGAGAACTCATTTGAAATGAATGGTTTGGTGATATTGAGTATAACTACCTACTTTAAGAAGACATTCAATTGAGGAGAATTCAACTGTAAGATACTGGTAAGAATGAAAGCGTAGGATTAAGTAGAAACGAATCTCAAAAAACAAACATTTACTCAATGGCACTTTGATATTGTAGTCAAATGATGAATATATTTCAAGAAAAATACATTTGTTCTCAAGTGTTTCCTTAAATTCATTAATATTTCATAAATAAAATAGTACCAATAGAGTAGATTTGGACATTTAAATTTTTTGTCTAGTATTAACGCAAGGTAAAAGTTATGAGCTTAAATACAGTTTAACAGGAACACATATGCAAGTCCAACCAAATTCAAATTATGCATCACTGAAATTGTCGGATCCCATAAAACGAAGCGACAACAAATGGACTCCATGGACTATGGTTGAGTATGTGTATGACTATAGTTGTGACATTTGAAAGTTTGTTCGTTATTCAGACGACGTACGGGTTTCATTTTTGATTGTTGGAAGCGTTGAATATAAAGTAGGAGGACGTGTTACAATTGAAAAAGTTAGGAGCAGAATTGGGGAAATTACGTAATTGGATAATTTAAATTACACAATTGAAATTATGTAAATGTAACTTGTAATCGGATATCTTTTCTGAATTAGTTATTGTAATTGTAATTGTGAGCTTTAAGATATATGTGTAATTGTAATTCAATTTCAATTTGAATTCTACAATTACTGTTGCATCAGCAAAAACAAGAATACTCCGTCGATTGAGAGTAACCGAGGATACACTAGAAGTAGCAGCTCTACTGCTGGAAGTAGTCTAGCTGAAATTTCTAGGTGCTTTCCTTCCTATCGTAGTATATTTTTGAATTTTCCCTGAAAAATTCTTTATAAAAAATAAAACTAATAAACAACCAATTAATTGTAAAGTAAGTGAGGAAAGGGAGGGGTCGGAAGTATTTATTGGAAATTATATAAGTTGTAACTCATACATTTCTCAAGTGCATTGAACTTAGATTGGAATGTTAATTTTACTAAGCATGTTAACGTTTCGTATCAGGATCCGAAACGAAACATTAATTCCGTTTTGTTTCCGAGTTTTAGGGAAATAACAATCTTCCGATTCGTTTCGAATGAAGGGAACGAATGATCCGCAAACGGTAAAATTTTTTACGATATTAAAACTTAAAATAATTGATGCTAATTTACTTAATTGCGATGCGACGTAGAAAAACTCTATTTCAGTGTATTGCAGCATGACAAGTTTGTAACTTTCCGTTTTGTTTCTAGTGGAATTCTTTTAACTGAAAAATTTTATTTGGTTCTGCTTTTTGCGTATTAAATAGCCGTCTACGTGCGTGTACATTCAGTTTTATCTATAGTGTTAAATGATCCATGATGATCTCGTATAATGCATGGTATAAATCGTCGTCGATTTTGCACATTTTTTCGAATATTGTGTAAAATGTTCTACGACTGTAAATAATAAGAATTTGTTAGCTGATATATCGCAGAAGTTATTCTCAAAAAAATCACAAACAGGATTTAATTTACAAAGCAAACTCGCAGTGTATGTTCGGGATTTCAAAATAAAGGTGTTATTTATGTTTAAACGTCACTAACTAACCAATGACACTTGGAACCAACTCCGTAGTTGAATTATTCTTGTAATTTGTTACTCAATCACATTCTGATCTGCTCCATTGCTCGTGGCTCTTTTGTCCCTAAAAAGCAACGGCATTTTTTTTGTTTATATTATATATCCTGCACTGTTGCTTTATTCTCTCTATTCTTTCTTTGTGTTCAGATTTTCTGAATTAGTAGCTTTTTCGTGCTTAGTATGTACGAAAATGATATTAGTTCCGTGCATATTTTCCTCCGTGGTCATAATTTGCTACTGGTTTCTACCAAATTCACAAAGTGCTCAGGAATCAGCAGAACTAAACTGTTCCAAGATTTTAATTTTTTTAATCGTACATGCATTACAAATAGAATAAAAATTTTGTTAATTTGTAATTTATTAAATTCATTATTGTTACCGGATCGTTTTCTTATCGTTTCGTTTCGTTTCGGATTGATAGAAAATGTAACCGTTTCATTTCGGATTGAGAACTCAATTTTTTGCTTCGTTTTATTTCCATGTTGGAACGACGCGAACCGATCTCGCAGCGAAGCGAAAATCCAGCAATTCGGAGACTCGGCTTTTCGCTGACCTCCCATAGGGCACACGTAGGTTCCCTACTCATAGTGCAATATAGAGCCACTATCGCGCTAGATTTTATAGAATTCCTGAGTGTTGCATATGATTACGAAATTGCGTTCGCGGATTACTCGTCGACAAAAATTTATCGTCGATATCAAATTGCGTATTCGACCGAATAAAGTTAATAAAATCTCCGAAATAGTCAACTCGACTATCAGATTGTATATTAGGGGTTGAGCCTTCATACTTATAATTATAAGTTAACGTGGGGAAAGTATCATAAATAATTTAAGCTTCCTCCTTTAACCGGCATTCTTATTTTACAGCATTAACTATTTTGACTTATGTGTTTAAGCTTGTGAAATTATTCCTAATTGGATTTTATACCAACTATCAGCCCTTAGGGAGTTAGGGAAAATTTGAATTAGCATAGTAAAGATTTGCTCATTCCTCTCAACATCGTTTTATCAGCAATCTGCAGTCGTGGATGACCATTCCGAACAACTTCAATTACGCACAATATTTTTCCGCGATTTAATTACCTGCTACTCTTAAATTTTTGATTTTGATAAACTCAACTCACAGTCAGCTTTTTAGCCTGGCCACGAACGTGGGACTACAAAGAACTTGGATTGAGGAAGTCAATTTAGGATTCCCAAAACTTCCAAAAGTTTTGTAAAAATTAAATTTTTTAAGACCAATTATTTTATTTGATTAGGGTTGGGAATTAACCCCCTAGTAATAATATATATATTGATTTTTAATTTCTACACCCTGAATCATAGTGTAGTCGAGATTGTAAATTAAAAACGTAATTTAATAATATTCCTCTCAATCAATTTCTCTAAAATTATTGAATCAGCATGCGTGCGATAAATAAGTTCTGGAAACCTGTTTTAAATACTTAAGTACCATAATTAACTAAATAAGTGTTAAAATAAATTGTATAAAATTAACGGTTTAATTTTTGGGCTAGACAAATTTATTTTAATTGGTCTAAACAATAAATTATTTGAATTCCATTAGCACTCAATAAAGTTAGACTTAGTACAACAAAATTTGTAACCGCATATTCTCAATTGAATTCTTGAAATATAATTTTTTTAATTGTAATTGAGCATTACAAAATACATTTACAAGTAATTTAATTACGAAGTGGGTACTTTAGGGAATTTGTGATGTAATTGTAAGAATAATAGTAATTTAGGTGTGGTCCATCGTGCACGAGAAACCTCGGTAGAATTAGAAGACTCTAGGATGTCAATAAGAGAACTTTGAGAAGACTCAGTTTATCTAGACTTTCTTCAATCAAAAATAACACCTGATTATTAACAACGGCGTAACTAACATCAATCAGCACCTAGTAACATGACTAAAGAAACATGGCACATTGCCATTCATAGACAGTCGTGTGTATGAAAACTACTTAACTCATGTAATCTTTACGGGAAAGAATTTCAATTACAGGCAAAAATGCTACATTGTGTGCCGTTTATAGATAGCTATATCAACTGTCCTAGGCAAGTTGCATCAGAAACCATACGGTGGTGGTGTATTCAGAGACCAATTTGTAGGCCGAATGATATGCACAGATGTTTGTAATCATAAGAATAAAATTTGTGGTAATTACAGAAAAAAATATGCGTATTCAGCATAGTTGAAAATCAACATTGATAAACTCAAAAATACCTATAAATAAAATCATGACAAAAAATTTGAGAGAAAGAGAAAGCTATGCTACCAGAGCCATCTCGGATGATTGTGAGAAACAGCTCTGTGTTCACAAAAGGTAATTTTTTAATGTTTAACCCTATTAGTTCTAAAGCATTGTAAAAAAATTTGTTAATCCCTTCCTGCAACATTTAAAGAAAACCATTCTGGGAGCAAGTTTATCATTGTCAATTTATATTTTTTAGAGCACACCTTTCAACGCAGAATATTATGCAGAATATGCAAGATTTTTTTTACTATGCAATTTGCGTGTGAAAAAAAAGTTCGTACATAGTCAGTTACATAATCAGTTACATTCTTGCATAATAAGATAGTGTAGGTGAAGTTCAAATGTAAGCAAAGTTATTAACAATAAAGACAACTTTTAAAATTAAAAAAATATTAGTTTACCTGTTAGGATAGGCAATTATACGAAGAAAAATACAAAATGTCTATATTTCACTCACTTTAGTCCCTTGACACTTAATCACGTTATCGATATATAAATATTATTGTAATTTTACCAGATAATTCTTATGAAACCGGAAGTTAAAAAAACAGTGATCGTCATCTAAAGTATTAATATTGAAGCAAATTTTCTTCAATTTTATCGTTGCATCGTTGGTTTATCGCTTCATGCAAGCAATCACGTCAAATGTTGGTGTGGACTTAATATTTTAACCTCTTAAGTTACACAGGTACAACAAACTCAGACTTAAACCAAGAGCGTGAAAGTCGAAAAAAGTAGGTCGGTTGAGACCTAAACCTAATATTTAAATTTCTCTAATACATGTGCTTTAAGAATTATGTCGGAATCAGTTATCCCCACTTTTATTAAAAACCAAGTTAACAAGCATGTATATCTACGATCGTTGCTAATGTCCGATGTTGCTATTGCTTTTACATCGCCGGTTAGCAGATTATGCCGAATAGTTACCAAAACCTAGAATTATAATTAATTCTTACCTTTTGTCATCAAAGAAAACAGCTTTCCACGGCGCAATATGCTCGAACGGGTTTGTTAGGCTTAGTCTATCAAAAACATCGCGTGTAAGGTAATGTTTTATCAATTACACCCCTCATGTTCACATGAAACTCTAAGTTTCAAGATAATTATAGCTTCCAAGTGCCAAATTTCCAAGGACTTTTTCACCACATGTGAAAAACAAATACATTTGTACTTTGAATATAAAAAAGCATTCAGTGCAAATTATACATTTCGAGTTCAGTGAAGAAGATGATGGATTTGTTATGTCTGTACGTTAATCTTAACTTCCACAATGATATACATCCGTTTCTGCTTAATTCGCATATAACTCAAGGTTGAAGTTGTTCCAACTTGTGAAAAAATATTTTGAAACTAATTAATCGACAGCAATTGATTGAATTTGAGTCATCTGTGTATCGTCGTATTACGGATTATGGTAATGACTCTTTCACATATAAAAATTTGGCGTTAACAGGCGAGAACAAATTATAAATAAGAGTGAGTAATAGGAGAAGAAATAGTGTATTGTACTTTTAATATTTAAGCTAGCGTTGCTAGCCTGGACGTCAAGCAAATGCAGAACATATTTTATACTATTTATGTTATCAGTTAAAATAATAAAGTTTCTTCATTTAGATGCCAAAAGTCCGAGCCTCGCGTGCTATCAATTCTGAGTATGTTTAAATCCCAAATTTTGATAGAATTTTAAGAATTATGTGGAAAATAATGTTGAAGAAAGATGTTTTTTAAATCCGTTACCTCGAACTCGCTATTTCAAATAATGGAATCGCTTTTTATGCGATCATCCAAGGCTATTCCAACATGATTCAAGGTTTTATCACATTACATTGATGATAACACCTTTGTTTCACTAAGGCGATCGAGGAGCTTACAATTTCTTTGCAATTAAGCTGTAAGTGCAAACCAGGTGGTTTAACTTCCGTTAATCTACACAAAATCGCATAATGCATGGCTTCTTTACGTGGACAGCTGCAGTTGCCAACAGAAAGTCCTGTTTGAGCTTCTTCTCATAGCATTTTCGATTTCTTGAAACCCTTAAGGGACATTGGCAGGGGGAGGAACGTCACCTGTATGGATAAGTTGTTATGTTGCGGTGATGCTCTTGGCCATATTAAGATTGAAAGATCAAAGGTACTCAGGTCTGAAAATCACTTGCACCTAACATCTTGTTTGATGTCTAGTTTCTCTCATAGTTGTGTAGAATTATCACCTTTCGATCATTCTGCTTTCCAAAATGTAATTTTCAAACATTGATTTATCGTTGTGTTACATTTTGTAGCCAAAAATCTTACATATTTTATCGTCTCATATCTCTCAAACAACTTAATCCAATTTCCTCTAATTGTTTTCTAACTTTATCCGTTTGAGAAGTTTGAATTCTGGACTAAATACTTTCTCAGAATGTAGTGGAACGACCATTGATTTAAGTAAAAGAATGTAAAAAGAAGGCCTTCCCTATACTCAACGGACTCGTATTATTCTAATTTTATCGTATATTATTGAGATTTCAATCGTATATTTTTAAAGTAAACGTAAACGATAGCCCAAAATTTTCTCTGCTACATTTGCACCTTACGTTTTTAATTTTTTCTTTTTACGTTTCACCTCACGTTAGTAAGGAAACTTGGCTCAAACGGAAGAAAAAAATCCGGTCATGTGGTTCAAAACTGAGTGACAAACTGAAAATGTTAGTGAATTTTTAACGAAGCACCGCACAAATAAAGTTCTAGTTGCGAATCGATTCTGATATGTAATATTCCTATTTATTCTGGAAGACGATGATGGACGAATATCATCAAAACAATGTATAATTCGAAATTTTACAAATTGTCTTCCAAATTATTAATATTATGAACAAAATAATGAGCATGTTTCGTAAATTGTTGAGTAAAGTTTTCTATTAAATGCTATGTTCCAGCGATCCAGGTACATCAGTTTTGCAAAGCAGCCGTTAACTTTATTGTCAACTACATAGTAACAAATACACTTTATTAGTCCTGATAAAAACCTTAACAATTCACCTAAAACGCTGAAATCCGTCGTACGTTTTGCGTAGTGTAAGGCGGCTTTGTTTGTATGATGTCCGTCTCATCTATCCACATTGTATGTGGAACATGTTTGAGATAAATGGAAAACAAGTGCAATATAATAATTTCGAATTGTATTAACATTGCGACACAGCTTAGCCATTTGTGGTATAGTGGCTGGATCCTTGAAGGTCCTAAAGTCCCAAAGGAAGGTTCACCTGGTGGCCTGTAGATTGAGGACACCTTAGGTCACTGTGGACCAACCAAATATATTTTATAAATAATAATTTAAATGAAATAAAATATAAATTTAAGAAAAATTCAAAATGGAGGAAAACAGCAGAGCTGTTTATTCCTCAATAAATGAAAAGGGTCTGGGCGTTGTCTCTCGACAACGCACATACAACTATATATCAAATATAGAAATAATAATAAATATATCTTAACCTAGGGAAGGAGTCTTTACTTATTATAGAAAAGAGATCAAGAGATGGTTTCTTCTTGTTCCTGGTGTTGTTGTTTCTTAAGATGAGGGATACAGAAACACAGGAACGGGGTGATGAGGACGACGGCGAGAAAACTCAAGTTCCCTCACAGTGGCTTCACATCAAACTTATAATCTGGGCTCAGATAAGTACTTAAAAATTTTGCGAACGAATGCATATAGAAACTTGAGTTTTGAATGTGTCAGTTTCAACTAAAATTTTACCGATTGATTTTTATTAATTTTGCAAACTTTTAAACAATATTTTTAGCTGATTTTCGACTGTGTCTCAATTGGATAAAAATGTTCACAAAAGGCAATGTGGCAACATTTGTTTTGAATTAAAAAAAACTTCATTTATTAAATATGAATAAATTACCAGTGAACAACACTTGCAAAAATTCTATCAATAACCTGTTCTACTAATAACCTCGTCTAAAGGAGCAAGTTTGTTTATGGTTTAGATATTAAAACTGCTTAGGGTTTAGTATTTAAACTGCCTTTCTAATTTAGAATTGCAAGTAAAAGTTTTTTCGGCGTTCCCGAACTCGATCTATGTTGCCAATAGACAGGCGTACGAATCAATTTTCTTGAACCTGAAGAGTAAATTATGTTGACGTGTTTCATAAAACATTAACACTACATATAATAATTTAACATTTTTCTAGTTGATAATGTCAATTGACATAAAATTGTTTCATAAAAATAACTGCGAAGCTAATTATTTTACAATCCTACTGTTAGTCTTTGGAATTGTTAAAAAGAAAGACCAATTTGGTGTTTGGCACAAAGTCGAAGAAATGGCGCTATAAAATATTTTTACAAATCTTGCTTTTCTAATATTTACGATATTTATTGTTGCGCTTATGATTCTGTTTGAATATGTATTAATCAAAAACATTTTGAGAACATTTTTGCACTTTCTTTACCAGAATTTGTAGAAATTTTTAAGTACTTAAAACTTCAGTTTTTGTAACTTTTAAATCCAAGCCTTGTTTATGACTTATGAAATTAATACGCTTTAGGCTCGAGTTTTAAGGTTGACCATTTTCACTTAAACAAATAATACCGAAAAAATTTTTTTAAAGAATTTGGCTATAATACACTTCCAAAATTTCTTTAAATTGCTTATGATCTCTTTTTTTTAATTGCTTATGATCTCATGCATTAACCGAAGATTTCTCAACTATATTTTGTGGAAGAAATATGTATGATAAATTTACTATCAAGCAGATGTAAGTACGAAAGGAGTAAACGAGTTTGAATTGAGGTTGAATGGGATGAGCTAAACGGCTACAACTCCCTCATTTTTAATCCACTCGTTTTAATGATGAATAGTAGAGATGCCCCGAGTACTCGGCAATACTCGGCCTCGTTGCCGAGTACTCGTACTCGGCAATATTCGAAAATGGTACTCGTCCACTACTCGGCCAACCGCACCGAGTATTTTTAAAACTTCTTGAAAGTAAAAACTAAACTCAGTTGGAAATTTTACAGCATTTTTTAATTAGAATATATGGCAAGAATATATTTTATACTTTCTGGAAGTCAATTTTGTAATTTACTTAAGGTACTCAAAACCTAATATTTTTAAATTACGGTTAAGAAAAGTCAACATCTCTCCTCGTTCTGGTAAAAGACGTGAACGCTTATCTTTGTAAATTAATCCTTCTTCGGAAAATAATTTCTCACTAAAAATCGTACTTGCTGGCGCTGACAAATATTTTCGAATCAAAAGTGCAAGGTTCGGAAATTTTGAATGATTCTGTCTCCACCAGAGAAATGGACTTTCTTTTCTATCGATATTCGGCAGATAAATGTACGAAGCCATTTCACTTGTAAGGATGGCATTTCTCTAAGCGGAGGAAGCTTGTTCAGTTGCAACAGGAGCTTCGCCTTGACTTTTCTTAGAAATTTTAGTGAAACAGTCCCAAAAAGACGTATGGGAATCTATATTTCTGTAGAGCTTAGGTTCAGCTGCTTTAGTTGTGCTTGACGTTGGTAGTTGAACATTTTTTTCTAACGTTCTGATCATTTCATTCAATAGATAATCCTTTAAGGACGTTCCTCGGCTGGTACAAAAGATAATTTGTATCGTGGGTCCAAAAAGGTCGCGGCGGTGTAATTAAAATTTTTGTTAATTTTTTCAAACCTTTTAGTAAGCCTTTCTTTCAGTGTAGTCTTCATTGTTTCCACGAAGTTGTGCCTTTCATCATCTGTTGATAGATAGTGAGTTAGAGTCAGCAGACTGGGAAGAACCTCTGAAATGACTGATTGGGTTTCACTGATGACCTTGGTTATTTCCTCAAATGGTTGAAGTAGTGAAACCATCCCTTGCAGTATGCTCCACTCATTTGTGTTCAAGTTCACGATTCCACCTTCCGTAGCTGCATAATGTGTTACTGCCGATTTTTGTTGTAAAAGTCTATTTAACAAATAGTAAGTGGAATTCCATCTTGTAGAAACGTCTTGTAATAGTTTTTGAACCGGAGAATTGATTTCTTTTTGAATGTTACAAAGTTTGCCTGTTGCCAGTGCTGAATGATTAAAATGAGTAGCAATATTTTTACTCTTTTTTATCATTTCAACAACTCCCTTCTGAGCTCCAATTGAATCTTGTATCGCGAGCTGAAGTGTATGGAGGCAGCATCCAATGTGCCCCACCCCCAAATCATTTACACCTTTCACCATCGAAGGAGCATTGTCCCTCAATACTAAATGGATTCTGTCTTTTGTTACATTCCATTTCTGAAGCATGTCGTTAAGTTTTTCACTTATTTTTTCACCAGTATGAGAACCAGGAAAATTTGAGCAGGAAAGAGCAGCATGTTCATATGATAAGTCATCTTTGATCCAATGAGCAGTTAAACTAATAAAACTTTCATTATTATGATTTGCTGTCCGAACATCCGTGGTGAATGAGATATAATTCTGAAAAGAAATTTGCCTACCAACGGCATCGCGACACTCTGTGTGAATATCGGGCAAAATCTTATTGGTGAAAAGGGTTCTCCCAGGAACCTGGGAAATCACAATTGCATTTTAAGTTACTTTATAGTTTATAATACAACTAGACTTGCTTTACACATACTGTGTATCGTGGTTGAGCTTTTTGGAGAACTCGTCGAAATCCAATATTCTCAACGACACTTATTGGGCAATTATCTATAGCTATCATTTCTCCAATCAATTTGTGTAGCTCCTCTGCTTTTGGGTCATGAATGTCCCAGGGTTTTTCTTTTTGCATAACTTCAGAGAGAGTTAATTGAGTTCCTTTAGTAGTGGGCTGCTGAGGCTTTGACATTCCGATGTATTTGTCATATTGTTCTTTATGGATCTTTAGGTGATTTATGATGGTGGTCTTGGTTGCTTTTCTTCCTGTTATACTTCCAGAAATCAATTTCTGGCATGTTCTACATTTAGCTTTGGCTCCATCGTCAAATTCTACAAAATACTTCCAAATTGTTGACTTCTTCTTAATTGCTGAAGTAGAAGTCCCTTTTCCTATAATTTGAAATGTTAGAAGTTTGTTGGGATTCAGTAACTTGATTATTTTAATAGGAAGACTTACCATCATTATCATCGTCACTGCTTAGCAGAACCTCTGAAGGTTGGGACATGTTTGTTCTATTGACAATTTTTATCTACTTTGTCTGTTTCTTTCATTTATTGAATTAAAAATTAAAAATCAGCAGGTGTTCAGCGGCATCAAATTTGAGATAAGAAAATGACGCTTTAGCGCCACAGATTTACTAAGCATGTTGAGCCGCATCGAATAACACCCCATATGCTTAGGAAGCCGAGTACTCACTACAGCCTTCTCCAATACACCGAGCACTCGTACTCGGCAATTGGCCGAGTATTGCTACTCGGGGCATCTCTAATAAATAGTTCTTTGTATGTAGTTATTTTTCTGGAAAAGTGTATAGAACATGTCCCAAGCCATTCGTTCGAATGAAAACAAGCTTTAACTTTTCGTAAGAAATTTGATAATGTTACACAGTGAGGATTTAGTGAAAAGTAAAGCAGCAATATTTGTGTTATACAAATTTGGTATTACAGTGGTCGACTGATATAAGAACAATATTGGTTATAAGGCCCAAATTTTTTCTGCAAAATACGAAGGTTTTATATCCGTCGACTACTGTATTTAGTTGCGAAGACATTTTAGCAGTGACGTACAATATGATGTATATTCAACAAGCATTTATATGGTTCTTTATTATCGCTAAGGCAGATACTTCAAGGATACGAATGCTTACTACACAACTACTTGCGGAGTTTTATGACTGTGATATATATTTATTCGAACCAGCAGTGCAATCCAAATACACAAATGACCCAGTGGATAGTACTGGATATATCCCAGTTACACGATTTGCAGTGGATGAGATAACTGAAACACTAATAACTCGATTGTCTTCGAGAATAAACGGTACTTCAAGGCTAAAACAGCAAATTATATTTCGTAAACAGTATTGCTTAACACTTTTGGGCATTCTCACACCAACATTGCAGAATATTCTTGGAGTTTTTGAAACATTTCAGTTTCACTTACTTTGCCGAACGCCTCGTTCTCTAGATTTTATTCCAAGCTGTAGACCGAAGTACACTTTTGTAATTTTCTTATCTGAAGGGGATATATCAAAAGATATGGTCGATGTATCAACTATATATAAGTTTAAAACAAATCATTTTACTTTAAGCAGATTGTATCATCTTTTATTACAAAATGAATTAGCAAAAATTACTATGGTTGATTTTAATTTTGAATACTTTGGTATATTTAATACTAACATTACTCAGTTTCTCGTCGCTGAAATATTAATGCGAAAAGCAATGACAAATTTTCATCTTTTGCTTCTAGAAAATTCATTCTGTGAATTCCGCATTGAACTAAATATGTTGACAGAATATAGACCACATGACCCAGACACCCCAACAAAGACTACAAATGAGTATGACTTACTTGTCAGTTTATTTAAGCCGGCGCAACATGATTGGGGTTACAACCATCCGTTCTACAGAAATGTAACTATACAAATGATTAGCATGCTTGGTACGTTTTCAATGTCGTCAGGCACTAATAACAAAAATAATGATGGTCAGTATGATGCTGATCAAGTTGACATATTCTATGATGAGCAAGTAAGCTTCAATTTCCTAGCATGCCACGATGATGTGCATCAATTTTCATTCGGGATTTACCTGAAACCATTGCAACCAATGGTTTGGTATATTGCCACTTTGGTACAACTGTTGGTTTCTGTGTTTTGGTACACAGTGTTTTCTAAAAACAACATTCGTGAAAATGCTGTTCTACTCTCTTTTCAAATCCTTTTGGATCAAGGCACAAATCTCCTACATCGGAAACCTAAGGCAATTGTAATAAATATAACAATTATTTTATACGTTCTGCTGAGCATGGTAATTACAAATGCTTACAAAGGAAAAGTTACTACTGACATAACAGCTCCATTGGGAAAATCAAAACTCAGTTATGTTCACGAAGCTATCAACAACAGTTTTAAACTTTTAACTCATATTCACCAAGACGTCCTCGATGACTTTATATCACATAGGATGAACGAAAAATATCACTTCAGTCAGCTAGCAAAATTGGGTGGAAGCCGGTTACTTGGAATCGCTTACTACAACGCCGATAATTATCCGGACTCAACTTTATTAGAAGATCTACTCGTGAAGATACCATTAGCAAATTACAACTCTGATGTGGACATCGAATTTTTTAAATGTAATAAGACAATATTAGTAGATGAGGAGAAGAAGCTAACTAAGTTTCTTATGAAGTCACGAAATATGTCGGAAGAAATTTATTACGGAGTGGACACTTATCAGCAAAGCAGATTCTGCTGGGAAATGTATCCAGTTAATTGGGATAAAACTAATCTAATTCAGCTACGCTTTCAATCTTTTGTACATGCTGGGATACTGAAATATTTTGAAAACAAAGACAGCGTAAGCAGGGAAGCATTGCGGAGGCATCATGGACAAATAAGGCCTATGAGTATTGGCGGAAATATATCATCCATTTTTGTTATATATGTTTCCGGGCTTATGTTAGCAATGATTGCATATTTTATGGAACATTTTTGTCAGAATATCCTAGGAATTAGTATTCCCCATTTCATAAATGTTTAATAATATGGTGGATTTCCCCAATAATACAGAGGATACATTTAATAATACGCTGATAAGATCTATATAAGCCCAATTCGATTATAATACCAATTTTTAGCCCACTTGGTTTGAAATAATATTAATCGCATGAGGAAATATCGCTCTAAAACCAATGGTTATAAGAACAAAACGGACAAAAGAGCTAAATTCTAACCTCAAATACATTCGAGGTGGCACTTATAGAAGACCAAAATATGCACAATCTCGAGATTTTTATTTCTTTATTTCGTTTTGGAAGCTAAGCATGTGCTCACGTATACAACTTGCCTTCCACAAGCTTTTTTTAAACTACTTTTCTCACTGAAATTGTTCAATGTCCAAAGCTATTGATTTTTAAAATGGGTAAAGCGAACAAAATTTTTATTCGTTATTTTACAAGATAAGATAATAGACCTTCCGAAATTTGGAAAAACAAAAAGAAGTTTTATTTTAACATGGAGGAATCATAGGTTAGCACAAACACTGAAGGCGAGCTTAGCCAACCATAAAGAACAAATTTTAAAATCACCAAAAATTTTATAGATTTTTAATTTATTTCTATGTAGGCAACATAGTATTTTCCACATTGTGATAAAGTATTTCGATGAACACTCATCGAAGGTCTCAATCATATATTACTCATTATTCTTTTAACTCTCATTAATATAAATTTTTGGACTTAAGATTTAAGCTTCTCTTATATGTCTCCAAGGACAGCTTAATAGACCTTAGGTTAAGGAATTTCAAATCACTCCGACATTAAAGTTATAAACAATTTATAATTTGGTTAACAATTATAAAAATGCCACATCATCTTCGCCTCCATGTTTCCTTCATTGAAAACACAATTCGGGAGGAACAAATTTTCAATAGAGTACAGACAGAAACTACTTATTTCTTGAAGTAGCACGCCGTAAAATTATTTTAGTATTTGTAATTCATTTAACTATTTAAGTTGCCGTGAAATAATTAAATATAGTAGCTTATTTTATTAAAATATTTTATATATAAGACCAAATTGGTCTTATATCCATTATATTGTGGCACGGTGTCGATTTTCCCTTCTTTAATTATTAAAGTTTATTCTTTAACTTGTCTTTCCGATGGGGTTCGTCTTTTTCCTGATTAATTATTATTATTTAACCCTTTCGGGTTTATTCCGTGAGGGAAAGATTCTGTATATTGGGACTGGGCTCGGATTACCTAATTTATCTCATCTTCCGAAATAAATCCAACTTTCCAGATGTAATGTCTGGTTGCCAGATGTTTCCGAGATCTGGATCTTTGGATGTTCCGCGGATCTCAGATGATCTGCGGGTGATATAGATCCTGAGTAATCTACGGATCTCACAGACCTGAGATGATCTGCGGGTCGTCCAGATCCGGGGTGTTCTGCGGGTAGTACAGACCTGGGATGATCTGCGGATCACAATGATCCGCGGATCACAATGATCCGCGGATCACAATGATCTGCGGATCACGATGATCCGGGATAATCTGCGGGTAGTACAGATCTGGGATGATCTGCGGATCACAATGATCCGCGGATCACAATGATCTGCGGATCACGATGATCCGGGATAATCTGCGGGTAGTACAGATCTGGGATGATCTGCGGATCACAATGATCCGCGGATCACAATGATCTGCGGATCACGGTGATCCGGGATGATCTGCGGGTAGTACAGATCTGGGATGATCTGCGGATCTCACAGATCTGAGATGATCTGCGGATCTCACAGATCCGGGATGATCTGCGGATCACAATGATCCGCGGATCACAATGATCTGCGGATCACGATGATCCGGAATGATCTGCGGATCACGCAGATCTAGGATGATCTGCGGATCACACAGATTTTAGGCGCTCAGCGGGTTGGATCGATCTATTACAATAGGGGCTATGTGTACCGGACCCGTTCAGAGTCTGGATCTAGTTATCGGACTAGTCCCAAACTTTGAGACAGTAACTATTCTACTCCAAGGTCTAGTACTGTAGTCCGAACTCTCCGGTGGGGAATGCGATAATCCTGAAGGGAATATCGAAATCGGTTCTCCAGACTGTAGAACTCTTTTTCCTGTCTCTGGGGAAGTTGAACAATAGCTTTAATCGGGGGACTCCTATTGTCCTGATCTACGGGGGATCCGGAATCCACTCTTTATGAGATCCCTGGAACTTCCCGATCCGCGGGTGAACTGGGTTCTCCCGGATTCTCTGGGATCTCCGGATCACCTGATCCTCGGGTGAACTAGGTTCTCCTCGGATACTCTGGGATCTCCGGATCACTTGATCCGCGGGTGAGCCAGGTTCTCTGCTGACTCTCTAGGATCTCCTGACTACTCGATCTGCGGGTGATCTAGGATCTCACCGGACTCTCTGGGGGTTCTTCTGTTCAACTAAACCAAGTCAAAGGAACTTACTGGTGGACCGAAATCCACATCTTCCCGATACTTTGAGATCGGGTTGCACTCTCCCGTTCTGAGGTATTCCGTGGGGGATCAATGAAGTATTGGGTCCTGTAAGACAGCTGGGTGCCTTACGGGGGAATAAAGTAGGATAAATTAGGGGTTATTAATTACTTTGGGAATGGGATGGGTATATTGGGGATTGTTGGGTAGGGGTCGGGGAAGTGACGGGGTTTGGGTTGGGAATTGGACGGGTTTGGGAGTAAATGGGAAAGTTGGAAATATTGTTTAAATTAGGGGGAATTAGGTAATGGGAGGGACTGATAGGTCAAGGGGTCACCTTACCAAATGATCCAGGGTTCGGAGATCCTCTTGACCCAAAAAACGGATTGTCGGAATCCAAAAAACAATCCAAAAAATCACAAAAGAAAAAGCAGCTTCTTGAAGAGAGGTGAAGGGAAGCCCAGCCGATGAGACACTCTCTTCCCATCCTCTTTTTCTCAAGATGGATGGAGCGTCGGTTTGGGAGAAATTCTCCCACACCGACGAGCCATTCACCTTGAGGGATGGTTTTATTTTTTAAAGAAAGTGGGAAACGACTTTCCCATCTAACATATGCCCGGGGGTGGGGGAAGCGGCGACCTCGCCGCGGAGAAGGATTTCTAAAGAAAGTGGAGAAAAAGGAAGACAATTGGGAATGAGGGGGAGCGGGGATTTGTAAAAATTCGGGGAATTGTCGGGGGGTTAGAAGTTGGAATGTTGTTGAAATCGGGGGAAGGGACTTAAGTAGGAGGTGGAGGGTCCATCTATAAAGGAAAAGTGAAACGGGGAAAACAATAAAAATAAATAAAATAAAACATGTTAAAGGGATTTAAGGGACTGTGATCGGGTAAGTTTTGGGGTTGTAGGGACATATTGTTTTTTGGAATGGGAGGGGTGTGCTGCAAGAAAACGTTTCACCTTGTTTAAAGGTAATTCGATTTCTTGCGGGAGGTGTGAAGTTTTTTGACAGGGTTGTTTTTTTTTGGGACGAGGAATGTGGGAAACATAACGGTCGAGGGGTCGAAGGGTGTCTCTTCGGCGCAAAACACGGGTGTTTGGGTTTGGGGAAATGGAATTGGTGGAGACAATGGGTTCGGGATCAGTTAACAGGATAGCCGGTTCCGAAGCCTTGTCTTTAGAAGGTAATAGGGATGGTAAGGAAGCTTGAGGGGAAAGGGGTGGGATGGTATTGATGCTTGTATGGGAAAAAATATGGGAATATTGGGATAATTTGGGCTGTTTTTGTGAGCGAGGTCAGGTTCAGGTTCGGAGGGTGGATCGAATTCACTAGGGCCTTCGGGTTCTGAATCCGGGTAGAGTAATGAGAAGGGGTTGTCGCTATACCATGGTTTTATTTGGTGGACGGAAACAACCATGGTTTTTGGGAGTACGGTTTTGGGAATGGTTTGGATCCGAATGTTACCTGGACCCGTATGACTTGGTAGGGTCCGTCCCATCGGGGGCGAAGTTTCTCTGCCAGTCCGGTGGTATGGGAGTGTCGTTGCCTAAGTACAAACTGTCCTGATTGGTATGTGACAGGTTTGTGTTGTGAATTGAAGAGGTCTTGGGATTCTTTCTGAATTTGGATAGTTTTGACCCGGGCGTCTGGTATTACTTCCTCTATCCGTTTTTGGGCTACTCGTGACTCGGCATCGTCAAGGTAATCAGCTGGGATAGGAAGGAGGTTGTCGATGCGGAGTCGAGGTTCCCTGCCATGGATGAGGAAGTACGGGGAATGACCCGTTGATACACATACTGTGGCATTAATGTTAAATACGACACGGGGAATTTGAATGTCCCAAATCTTTTTGATTGGGTTTGAGTGTTTTCGCCAAAGTTTGTTTTAGGGTACCATTGAATCGCTCGTCGATTCCNGATTGGGTTTGAGTGTTTTCGCCAAAGTTTGTTTTAGGGTACCATTGAATCGCTCGTCGATTCCATTTGTTTGCAAGTGGTAAGCGGTAGTAGTCATTGTAAGTGCGTACTCGTTTCTTCGAGCTGTTTTTGGGAGGGGGCCAATGAAATCAATCGAGATTTCTTCAAAGGGTTTTAAGGGCCGGGGTTTGGGAAAGCTTTGTCCTACTACTTTTGTGGTGGGTCGGTTAAAAAGATGACAAGTAGGACAGCTTCGGAGGAATAACATGGTTTGCTTGTAGATACGGGGGCCAATAGCAGCGGGATTTAACGGTATGCCAAGTCTTGTAAAAGCAAGATGGCAACCGCTATGAACGTGCACCTCTAAGAGGACGTCCTGACAAATTTGTTGGGGAATAACTAGTCGCCATAAACGTCCGAATTCAACGTTGTTACTCTTGAGGAGAATTCCATTCTCATCAAGTTTGAATTCTGAGAGATTCCGGGGTTTTTTTCGAAGTGTGGGACCGTCTGGTGTCGGGGAATTGAGACAGTCAAGGATTTTCTTCAGTTTTGGGTCTTGGGACTGAAGTTCCTTGATGTTTACACCAGAGAGGGAGCATAGCCGATGGATGTTCTAAACCTGTAGGGAGAACAGGTGCTGAAGCTCCCGCTCTGCCAGCACTTTAAGGCTTCGCCCTAGTTCGGGATTTCGGGAGAGGACATCAGCATCCGTGTGGGACTTTCCGGAACGGTATTCGATGGTAAAATCGTATGGCTGTAGGCTTAAGGCCCATCTAGCCAAACGACCGTTCGGGTCTTTGAGGTTGATTAGGTCACACAGGGAGTGATGGTCGATGACAACGGTGAAGGGACGACCGTAAAGGTAAGGGCGGAATCGGTTAATGGCGAAAATTACAGCTGCGCACTCTAACTCGGATACTCCATAGTTGACTTCGTGTTTTCCCAGGGTACGGGAAGCGAAAGNGAAAGCGAAGGCGACAACGCGAACAGTGCCGCCCTGGTTTTGGGAGATTGTGGCTCCCAATCCTAACTTGGAGGCACCGGTATGGAGTATGGTGGGAGAATGATCGTCGGGGTAAGCCAAAACGGGGGCTTGGGTAAGTTTCTCCTTAAGGGTTTGAAACGCTTCCGCAGCCGCGTCCGACCATAGAAACTCTACACCCTTTTTGGAGAATTGGTGAAGGGGGTGTGAAATTTTGGCAAAGTTCTTAATGAACCGACGATAATAGGAGCAGAGGGCAACAAAGGATTGGACATCTCGAACTGACTTGGGAGTGAGGAAGTCGGCTACCGCGTTGATTTTTGCGGGGTTAACTCGCATACCATCCGCTGCAATGATGTGCCCAAGGAACTTCAGATCAGCTGCAGCGAAGTCACACTTGTGCGGTTTTAGGGTTAGGTTGGCGTTGCGGAGGGCGGCGAAAACGAGTTCGAGACGTACAAGGTGGAAGGGAAAATCCGGGGAATAAACAACAATATCGTCAAGGTACACCAGACACATTGACCATTTCATTTTGCCCAAGACTGAGTCAATGAGTCTTTGAAAAGTCGCGGGGGCATTACAAAGACCAAAGGGCATGACATTAAATTGGTAATGTCCGTCGGGGGTGGTAAACGCCGTTTTTTCCTGGTCTGTGGGATTTACCTCTACCTGGTAATAGGCCTGGTCACAATCCATAGAGGAGAAAATTTTAGATCCACTGAGGCGGTCGAGGGCGTCATCCATTCGCGGAAGCGGGTAACTGTCGGTACGAGTAACTGTGTTCAAGCGTCGGTAGTCTACGCAGAACCTCCAGCTACCGTNAGCGGGTAACTGTCGGTACGAGTAACTGTGTTCAAGCGTCGGTAGTCTACGCAGAACCTCCAGCTACCGTCCGGGTTTTTAACAAGGACGACTGGAGCACCCCAGGGAGAATTGGAAGGGGTTATTACATCAGCTGCTAACATTTTTTNTAACAAGGACGACTGGAGCACCCCAGGGAGAATTGGAAGGGGTTATTACATCAGCTGCTAACATTTTTTCGCAGAATTTGGCAATTTCCGCACGTTCTGCGAAAGCTGCGCGGTAGGGACGTAGTCGGATGGGAGGGGCATCGCCGGTGTCTATGAAATGTTGGGTAACGGGGGTACGGCCAATTTGTTCGGGGGATAGGGAAAAAATATCCTGATATTCGAGGAGAAGTTTTTGAATTTGGGTTCGTTCAGAGGGAGAAAGGTTTGGACCAATTTTAATTTCGGGGAGAAAGTCGGAATTAGGAAGTTCAGACTCGGGATTAGGGTAAAGTGATGAAATGTGCGGGGTAGGGGATTTGACAGATTCCAAATCATCCATACTGCACTTAATCATGGAGTCAGTAAAAGCCTCAGACGTACCCAGGGGTTATTGACGAGGAAGTTTTATGGTTTGGTGTGTCAAGTTTGTCACAAATGTGTATCCCTGTCCTTTTGAGACAGAAACCACACATTTGCCCAGCACAAGGTATCGAGAGTGTGCGACTTGACTACGTGGGGTGATGAGAATATCACCGGTGAATTGAGAGGGAATCTCGAATTTTACTTTCCTGAAGGTGTGAGGGCTTACGAGGATGGGTTTTTGGACTCTTACAGTAGATACTAAGTTAGTGTCGATGGAATCGTCATCGGGGACAATCGTGAGAACGGAGGACAAGTCTGATGTAAACTGGATGAGTGGTTCCATGGAAATTTTTTCAATTTCGGGTATGGAAAACTCAATTACGGATCTGGTAAAAGGGGAAGTTCCGGGGTTATGTCTTTTGCAACTTGGACTGTTGCTAGTGTTTGGTAGGGTGAACGAATTGGGTTGCTAGGTTCGATAATTTGGATTGGAAATTCGGGGTCTGTTAAGGAGCCTTGGGCGATGGCTTTGTTCTCGCAATCGAGAATTATGTGGTTGGATTGGAAAAAGTCCATACCCAGCACAATCTGGTTGCTTAATCCGGAAATAATGAAAAAGGATTCGGTAAATGATTTTTCTCCTATACGGAAAGTGAGTTGGGAGACTTCACTAATAGTAAAGACATTGGACTTATGGATGGACAAATGAAAGGTAAAAGGAGCTACAGTGCGTTTGGAAGCTGCAGCCTCGAGGAGTAAATGTAAAAAGTCTTCCCTCACAGCGGAGATGGAAGCGCCGGAGTCTATGAGTGCATTGAAACTAAAGTTTTCAATGTGTACGGGGTAACGGCAAACAACGGATGGAGGACGGTGGTTGAGTGGAGTTGCGTCAGTCCACACGGTTGCTCCGTATTCAGAATCAGAATTGTCAGGGAATCCCAACTTCGGGCCAATGACATGCTGGAAGGTTGCAATTACATTGGGTGTCGTCAAAATCGGTGGGTCTGTCTTACAAGGATTCTCTGGCACTATAGACTTGGCCTTAGTCCTATAGTCCGAGAAATCCAAACTCATTAAAGGAACAGGTGGGGGAAGACTTTTGTAATTGTGGGGTTTGAACAAACCATATCGGAATGCTCTGGATGGTCCTCCGGCTCGAACCGGAAGGCTCCCGGTGTATCCGACGCTTCGAGTTGCTCGGATACGGGAAACGGATGTTGCAACCTCAAACGGAAAAAACAAAGTTGCTTGCAAGTCTTGGACGTAAATTTCGGAAAAATTGGGAGTAGGGGTGGAATAGTTTTATTTAGGAGGGATTTGGATGGCAAAAGGAGGTGCGGGGAAGTGACACAAGAGGAGGGTATGGGTACAGTAGTTTGGAAGATTTCGGGGCTTGTTGGTTTGGAATTATTGGGATTGAGTGCGTGAGTGTTATTGGGGGTTTTTGGTAGAGTGGAAAGCTGGCAACCCTGGCGCTCCTGTTGCGTCAGGCTTGTCAGTTTTCCCGTGGGCGATTTGTTACAAATTGTAAGGCTGCAATGCCTTAGTGCCAAGCGCTTTGCACTTTAGGACTGAAAAGTCCCAACAACACGCAAAACAAAGAACCAAAGATAACAACAAAAAAAAATAATAAGTAATAAATAATATTTATTATTCAAACCTGGGAGTATTCAGACTCCCTGATGTGATGGGATGCTGGTTGGCGTGTGAGAAGGAGCGACCGTCGTCAGCTACCACAACGACAAATTTCCGGATTTGACGATCCGGAAGCAGATGATCACAAAAAAATTTTTTTTTGCAGAAAACAAAAAAAAAATAACTGAATCTAAAGATTAATTCGCCATCTTCTGTAAGACTTACATGTCTTACTGGGGGGATTAAAAGGGATAAATTAGGGGTTATTAATTACTTTGGGAATGGGATGGGTATATTGGGGATTGTTGGGTAGGGGTCGGGGAAGTGACGGGGTTTGGGTTGGGAATTGGATGGGTTTGGGAGTAAATGGGAAAGTTGGAAATATTGTTTAAATTAGGGGGAAATTAGGGAATGGGAGGGACTGATAGGTCAAGGGGTCACCTTACCAAATGATCCAGGGTTCGGAGATCCTCTTGACCCAAAAAACGGATTGTCGGAATCCAAAAAACAATCCAAAAAATCACAAAAGAAAAAGCAGCTTCTTGAAGAGAAGTGAAGGGAAGCCTAGCCGATGAGACACTCTTTTCCCATCCTCTTTTTCTCAAGATGGATGGAGCGTCGGTTTGGGAGAAATTTTCCCATACCGACGAGCCATTCACCTTGAGAGATGGTTTTATTTTTTAAAGAAAGTGGGAAACGACTTTCCCATCTAACATATGCCCGGGGGGTGGGGGAAGCGGCGACCTCGCCGCGGAGAAGGATTTTTAAAGAAAGTGGAGAAAACGGAAGACAATTGGGAATGAGGGTGAGCGGGGATTTGTAAAAATTCGGGGAATTGTCGGGGGGTTAGAAGTTGGAATGTTGTTGAAATCGGGGGAAGGGACTTAAGTAGGGGGGGAGGGCCGACGAGCCATTCACTTTGAGGGATGGTTTTATTTTTTAAAGAAAGTGGGAAACGACTTTCCCATCTAACAGTCCCGATGTCCCGAGTGTGACCGGAATGTCCGGGTCTCCGTTTTCCAACAGGTCCCCGAGGCAGGTCGGGTCGGTGTGGCCTCCATAGCCTCTGGGAGATTACCGAAGATAATGTGTGGTGTCAAGGGGAACTCGAAGAACTAGGGTCGCTCGCTGAGATGGAGTTTTGCCACGCGGGACTTCTGACCCTGAGCAGGGATGGAGCNGAACTAGGGTCGCTCGCTGAGATGGAGTTTTGCCACGCGGGACTTCTGACCCTGAGCAGGGATGGAGCCCTGCCGAGTCCACGGCCTCAGAATAGATAGGGAACCTTTGACACTACACATACACTTACTGTTCCGACGGGAAAAATCTTGTATTTCTCTCTCTCTCTCCTTCTCCCAACGAACCAAATTGACGCCAACTAACCCAACACTCAAACAGTGAAATAAACTCCAATTTCTCTCACAATAACAATACAGAATTAGTTAAAGATTTATTATTTTACTCAAGACAAGAACCATAAAGAAACAACTATTAGAAACAAAGTGGAACGAACTTCTCGGACGAGCGACAAAAACAGACTACACCCCTCCCTCCTTCTCGAACGAGAGACAAAAACGTAATGGCCACCTCCCTTCCCCGAAGTGAGCGTTTAGCCTCTATTCATGCTCTCGGAAACCCTACCACAAGGAGTGTTCACTTCCTTTCTTCTGAGTATTTGTATGAGTCAACTCCCCAGTCTTTAAGACAAAGGAATTGGCTCATAGAAACCTCATCCGTTCAACATGCTAAGATTCTTTGACTAGAGTACCCGGATGCCTAAATAACAACCAGATTTTCCGCCATGCCACAATAAGACCACGCCGCCTGTAAGCTAAGAGTTCTCCGTACATAATCGGTCTTACAAGAATACTCCACTGTATAATCATCTAATCATTAACTCCATAATATAAATTGAAGGTCAAGGTATTTCCCCAAAGATCCAAAATGATGAATTGCTGATCATACTGAATTAACATAACAATGTAATGGTGTTAGAGATAGGCACACATTAGAATTAGAAATTGATCTCGGTTAAAAAGGACAATTGGGTGATATGAACCATATTTTGCGGTCTAGTCTTTTATTTCAACATCGTGAGAAATGAATTAGAGTCTATTTTATTGAAAAAAGTCAAGACAATTTAATAAAATAGGTTAAAACTGAATGAAGAATTGAAATTTTGAATCATTGGACCAACATTTATGCTATTACTCCGTGGTATAGCGGGCAAAATAGAACAATTGTCAAAATTTTAATTTTTTATTACTCTTCATCCCTTATTACAACTGGTCTCGATATCAACGATCTCAATTTCACAATAGTGCTTGATCACAATATTGATTGTAATTTGTGGTATTCTAAACTTTAGTACCTATGATTGGAAATATAAATCTGACATTAAATGATAAATAAATCTAAGTATGAACAACATTTCTGTGAGAAGTCTGCAGTGCTTTGAACATAATGCATTTTAGTTCATAATAAGATTACAAGATGACCATTGTGTCGAGTTTGTAATTAATATTAATAGCAAAATATATGAGCTATACGTGATAATTTAAATCTGGGCTACGGGAGAACTTAAGACTGAACCTTATAACAATTTCTTGCAACATTGTGAGTATTCGAGATTTGACTAAGATTGTTTTTTGGGGTCATGTTGTAGCATCTATCCGGAACGCACAAGCACAGTTAAACGATTCGGAGAGTCGTTGACTTTTGACTCTTTAGTATTGAAGTCTGACTCTGAGTCGACTCTTCAGGAAAAGAGTCAACGCTTGATAAGCCATGCCTAGAACATTCCATTCCGTCTCATAAAATTGCATCAAACATTAATATAACACGTATTAGTTCATCAATTTGTCGTTTGTGATTTTATCTACAAGTTTTAACTTTTTATTTACATTTACTTTGTTATTTTTCCAATTCTTGCGAAATGAAAGAAGGGATATCCAGGAAATAGTTGTACTTAACAAACTTCTTGATGCAGAAACGGAATGCAGATCTCAATCAACTAATCCGGTGAATCAAAAATGTGTAGTACAACATTTTACAGTTGTCGAGGTTAATAATAAACCTCAATACCTGTATAATTATTGCCCGTAAGTGAACGTAATTAGNCTGTATAATTATTGCCCGTAAGTGAAAGTAATTAGTATAGTTAATATCAAAGCAATAATTAGACGAGTAAGCAATTTGTTTTAATTAATTTAAAAAAATTGTCATCTGACTCTAGAGTAGACTCAACAGTCGACCCATTGACTCACAGGTGAAAAACCCAAAAGAGTGAGTCGACTCCCAAAAAATTTAACCTTTGACTCTGACTCTGACTCACTAAATACAAAGAGCCAGAGAGTCGACTCAATGAGTCAATGACTCTGACTCAGGCTATAATGTGAGTCATGCGATACTCTAGCCTGTCCTGACTCAAGACCTACTTTGGTGGTGAAGGTGGAGGAGTAAAAATATACATACACATCCATAAATAATTGAAAATACACCCAGAGTGTAATTATCTGTATTGTTTCGATAAAATATAAAACCTACCAACGAAACATGTGAATATTCATTTTCACATGCTTTAACTATTCAAATTGAATTTGTCTGATGAAATAACTTAGGAGAACGAGTGGAGCTGTGGAGACAAATGCACAAATACTGTGACGAAGTTTGCGTTGAGATGGACAAAGCAGGACTATCATAACTTAGACCTCACTCAAACCATTGTATTCCATTATTTCTTTAAAGTAATCACTTCAAGCTTCAGTAGCTTGATTTGATTTAATTTATAAAGAATTCAGTATTAATTTTGGTGAATTATAACAAATTCAGGACACTGTCATCATCAGGGGGCGGATTCTTTCTTAAATATTGCTAACGATTGGCTCCACCTAGTGGCTTATCCGTTGGCACTTTGTGCTTATTCGTTTCGTAAAATTTTATGGAGATTAAGAAAAAGATTTTCAAAGATTTTTGGTTTTTAGAAAGATAAAAAGTCTTACTAAAGAATTTGGCTATTTTAAAGAAAGATTTTTTTTTATTATTATTTTTATGTGAAATTGCTGCGAACGATCTCATTATACGGTTAAGGTTGTTTAACTAATACGGGAAATAGTTACTAAGTTTAAATATCCGCTACTCACCTTTACTTTTATTATTGTTTGGTTACCAGTCTAAATAACCTACTCATATTCTATGCAAAAATATCCCAGTGTAGAGAAGCAGTCCGAACTAGGAAATTTTTGTTAGATAAGATGTTTACTAAAAATCCTAAATTAAACCAAACAACGCACAAATCTAGAGATATGTGCATCTGAGGACGCTCTACGCTTTGCACAGGGTTTTGACTAGAAGTAGGTTAATTTTACTGTCCTTTGTTCAGAAATTTGTTAGGTTTTTATTTTCAGTTTGTCTGAAATTTTCGATAATATCAAGCATTAATTATACCTAAGCAAAAGAGAACTCCGACTATGTTGGTTTCGGATAGGTTATGTAAAATCACTTCAAAGAAACATTTTTGGGTTGATGGAAAGCAAATATTCTGTGAGGTGAGTGAACTAACATTGATCAGTAGCAGTAGAAAGCCGCTATTTGAGGAACATTTTCAAAGTTTCCAAAAGCGCAATATTTGATAAGTTGACCGAAGGTCAACTTATCAAATACAACAAATCCATCTAGGATTGCTTATTGGATCGATGAAGGCCATCTTCAGAAAATCGCCATCACGAGTTGGAAAGTTCAAATCAATGTTCCCAAATCTGCCACTACCACCACGTCCAGTGGTGAGAAGATGGAATACTTGGTTAGACGCTATGTACAGGGACAAGCAATAACAACTGACAGGGGATACCCCACACTCCTACTAAGCACCCTCTCAAACTTACACAAATGGGCAAACAATTTATTAATTTTTTTGGAATTTAGAGTTAATTTTAAAGATAGGTCGTCTGTACACTAAATTAGTTTATCATATGCTCAAAATGACCCCCATCCATTTCAACGCAATGGCCAAGGCGGTCATAAAATTCCCTTCTAACGTTCTGTAGCATTTGCGGATTGTTATTTAAAGTATCAACAAAGTTCTGAATCCGATCCCTCAGTTGAGGAATATTAATTGCGCGAGAGGAATTAAAAATTGTCGACTTCATATACCCTCTAAAAAAGTAATCGAGTGGATTTAACCCACTCGCTGCTTTTCGTGTGCAAAAATTTTTTGCACATGGTTTTTATTACTTGCAAAAAAGTTTACACGCGGTGCGACAGCGAATGGGTCCGGAACTCGAGCTGGCCACTCCGCAGGCTCTCGCCTTCCAAATGAAAAAAAAAACTTCCAAAAGAAAAATGTCTAGAAAAACGAAACACCAAATTGTTAATATTGCGAAGAGTTTTAATTCAATTATCTTTTACAGCACCGATTATTCCGATGTCACACTCATCACCCTTCCGCCAAATATTAATTGGCTTAAGTTATTCACAGACCCTTTTTACACTAAAAATCAATCAACATAAAATGTTAATTAATATTAAATTATCTATGAAGTGGGATATTCCTTGCCCATTTTTGATTGAGGATAGGGGTAGGAGTGTAGGGTATCCCCTGTCAGTTGTTATTGCCTGTCCCTGTAGAATACTATGCACAAAATTTCAATAGTGTGAAAGTCGTCGATTCATTGGATCCTAGTGACGCTAAATGTGTCGAAATTTGTAAATCACAAATGGGAAAATTGAAGGTTCGTGGTTACTTGTCTCTCATTTTCACAAATTTTACTTTCTTGAGCACTACCATGATTTCATTGCAAGAACGGGACAAGACAATCACCGAAGTCCTCAGCATAATTCAAGGCACAAAAGATAAATTGGAGCAAACAAAAGGGAAAGCGGATACTGCCATTTTCAAAAAAGTTTTAAATGTTGTAAATGAAGAATCGGAATTTGGTGGAGATTGAGTCCATCGCCCGTATTTTCGAAGGACAAAAAGAACTCATTGGAGTAGTAGCTGAATTTGACCCAGCGAGGATTTCTGCTTTCAAATTTGTACCTCTGACTACTGTGGATTCAGAGCGTAACTTTAGTGTTCACAAATTATTGCTAACTGACCACCGACGGTCGATGACAGTTGAAAATATGGAAATGGAATTAGTTTCTCATTTTGAATTAATGGAGTAGTATTGGCGAAATATGAAATAAATCATTTTTGTCGGACGTTCATTTTTAGTAAGATTTTCCAAAATATTTACTAATAATTATGCCATTTTTGATAAGATTTTAAGAAAGGTTTTTGAGTTTTTTGGAAAGAAAGATTCCACCCTTTGGTCATCATAATAGATCTTAGATTTGTGTCATGATGACCATTCGTATTAAAACATCAAAATAGTGTCATATTATACATTTGCGGTAAACGGGTTCATTGCAAATAATGTATTCGTAATAAATAAAAGTGTGAAAGCTAGAAATAGAGGTCGGGCTTAAATAGATACTTGACTCTGACAAGAGTCTGCTGAACTAAATTAAAAATAATATAAAAATTTACTCAAAATCAGAAGATACGTTAAAGAAAATCAAATTTTATGGATAAATGAAAATAGATATTTCTGCCTTGTATCAAAACGGAAGCTGCAAGATGGCAGACAGCAGACCGTTGTCGATACAAGTTAGCAGACAATTGTCAGCTCTAGGTACAAGGTAGCAGACAACAGACAGCAGACAACTATCGATGCAAATTAGCAGACAATTGTCGAAATCATATGCAATCTGGAAGTGAGCAGACAACAGACCGGAACTGCAAGTTAGCAGACAGCAGACAACTGTCGATCCAATGTAGCAGACAACTAGGGTTAATTTTTGTACCTTCATAAGGTACGAAATGACATCCACAAAAGTTACTCCATTTGTTCAGTTAATTAACTTAATGGGTAGGGAGAATTAGAAAACGACGTAATACGACAAAATATTTCCTAACAAAAGCTGTAGACAATATTTTTTTGCTTGAGTCTTATGGTCAAACTAGAGGTCAACCAGGGTAAACCTGTAAGTTTTTTTAACATGATAAATACGAGTATAAGTCCGAGTTTTTTCAAGCCATGGCCATCATCAGGAAGCCACTTTTTATCGGGTTCTACTAAAATGCAACGACACTGCATCCATGCACCCATTTAAATATATTGCATCCGTGCATCCATTAGAATAAATTGAACATGTGGGTATAATTATTTTTGAAAATGTGACTTACGGAATATTTTGTGACTGGAATTGGGCAAATAACACATCAATAATTAGCGGCTTCAATAATAATTGGGTCAAATAAGGAAAATGTTGGTAATATTTATTTTTTTTTTTCAAAAAAGTATTTGTTATTTGCCAAATTCCGGTCATGAAATATTCCGTAAGTCACATTTTCAAAAATAATTATTGCGCACATGTTAAATTTTTGCTAAATTTGACGTAACCGCCACTAATGAATGCAGGATTCGTAATCTACCCAAGATTGACATATCCCTTACCTAAATCCTTGAGGAGTGCCTTTGCTTCAATTGTTCCTAATTAAGTATTCTCAATGTTATTAAATTTCACATTAATTTGACTTTTGGTGACCTCTGGGGCCGACCCCTCAACATCTCCGCCGCCTCTGTAACACTTTTCTCCATCAGTTTTAGTAGAATCGATAGGTCAAAAGCTTTTTCAAATCCTCGATTCCTGGCCCTCGAACTTCCCTTGTAAGGTTAGGTCAATAGGCAGATATTCTTGAAGTTTCGAGTGAATCGGAGGACTTAGCAGAAATCCGAGAGAGTGGGAACGGACCACGAACGAGTATAGCATCCGGTTATAACATCCCGTCCGGCTGCCATTTGTCCAATCAAACCCAAACCACGCAAAATCGTTACACTATTTTAATGGATGCATGGATGAAATATATTCTAATGGATGCATGGATGCAATATATTTTAATGGATGCATGGATGCAATATATTTTAATGGATACAATATATTTAAATGGGTGCATGGATGCAGTGTCGTTGCATTTTAGTAGAACCCGATAAAAAGCGGCTTCCTGATGATGGCTATGGCTGGACAAAACTCGGACTTATACTCATATTTATTATGTTAAAAAATTTACAGGTTGACCTTGGTTAACCTCTAGTTTGACCATAAGACTCAAGCAAAAAAATTATTGTCTACAGCTTTTGTTAGAAAATCGTTTGTCGTATTACATCGTTTTGTAATCCTCCCCACCCATTACCTTAAGTGGTGACCGTGGGGGGTAATGTTATGGGGTATAGTTAAGGAACTGAAGAAATGGAGTAACTTTTGTGGATGTCATTTCGTATCTTATGAAGGTACAAAAATTTACCCTAGTTGTCTGCTGTCTGCTAACTTGCAGTCCCTGTCTGCTGTCTGCTGACTGCCAGATTGCATATGATTTCGACAATTGTCTGCTAATTTGCATCGACAGTTGTCTGCTGTCTGGTAACTTGTGCGTTTTGTCGGCTGTCTGCTACCTTGTACCTAGAGCCGGCAATTGTATGCTAACTTGCATCGAAAGTGGTATGCTGTCTGCTGTCTTGCAGCTTACTATCAAAACAGCGTTGAGTTGCAAAGTAGTGTTGGATTCGTGTCCAAAAATTTTTTTGTACGAATACGAGTGAGGTTACAATGATCTATAATTTGAAGTATTGGTAAACATTTTGAATGAACACGAGAGAGAGACCTTCACTTTCTAGATAAACTCGTCCAGGTTTGTTGAAAGTAACGACATTGCGGGTTTATGATATACGTCTTGGAATTACGGCTCCAGAACCATAAGCAATGTCAAGTGCATGTTTGTATTCTCACTTGATATCTCAAACCTTGACCAGAAATTATCCTTGTTACCTCGTTGAGATTCTAAAAAAATTTAAATTTTTAGAAATGAACATTACAAGAAAATCTAAATTCTAATATCTCGGTGCATTAATTTGCTGATCAAGTTAGGTCGCTTTTTGCGATAAAAATTGGTCAGCCTCTGCGCAGACCAATTTTCTCATCTCCTAGTATATTAAAGTTAACAGAGTACGCATCAGATTCCAAGGTCAAAAGTGTCGAGTTCATGTAACTTACATGAACCAAATAATTATAAAAATTAGAATTAAAACTGTAAAATATGGCAATTTAATAATTATTCTAGTTATGAAACACAATCACGTCTCAATTGTCATTTTCAACAACAAAATATTAAATTATAATCCTAATTTTTATGCAACGCGGAGTTGCTCAGCAGACTCTAGTTAGAGTCAAGTATCTATTTAAGCCCGTCCTCTATTTCTAGTTTTCACACTTTTATTTATTACGAATACATAATTTTAATGAACCCGTTTACCACAAATAGATAATAGGTATATGATACTATTTTGATGTTATTAATACGGATTGTCATCATGACACAAATGTAAGATCTATTATGATGACAGTGTCCTGAATTTGTTATAATTCATCACAATTTATAATGTATTCTTTATAAATTAAATCAAATCAAGCTACTGAAGCTTGAAGTGATTACTCTAAAGAAATAATGGAATACAATGGTTTTAGTGAGGTGTAAGTTATGATAGTCCTGCTTTGTACATCTCAACGTAAACTTCGTCACAGTATTTGTGCATTTGTCTCCACAGCTTCACTCGTTCTTCTAAGTTATTTTACCAGACAAATTCAATTTGAATAGTTAACATATCGTATGAAAATGAATATTCACAAGTTTCATTGTTTAGTTTTTATATTTTATCGAAACACAAAACAGATAATTACACTCTGGGTGTATTTTCAATTATCTACAAATGTAACTTCACAAGACGATAATGGGTATCAGTTAACTTATAATAATAGAAGTTTAAGCATTGAAGAAATGGATACTAAAAATAGTGAAAATGACAATTTTAAAGTTAGGAATACTCTTACTAGTCCATACGAAAAAGATGCCTCATTAAACACAGCGTTGTTACAATATACAACTGAGGTGTCCATACTATTTAAATCAGTCGATTCATCAAATGTTACAACTCAAACTTCATCTCTACTTCGTCAATCATATTTCAACATCAAGGCAAAAAAAGTGAAAATATTTGATAACAATAGTGAAAATTTGATGTCAAACAACACAAAGTCTAGATTGTTAGCAATTAACACGTCTATGACCACCCATAACGTCAAAATACGCGAACCGCTTTATAATCGAAATGAAGTAGCTGTTCCCTTTACTTATACGGAAATGCAACATAAGATTTATCCGAATAAGGTACGTTCCATGTATGGAAATGACGATTATGGCAATGATGATTACTATTCCTATGAAAATGATAATTTGAAAAGAAAAAGTTCACATAATCACAAGAATCAACAACCAATACTTTATAAAAAAAAGATCAAACGTTTACCGCCCAATCAAAATACCAAACAGTATCTGAGATATAAGGATTTGGATAATTTGGAATTCCGTAGGAATTATGGGCAAACATTTGATTATGCAAAACGCAATTATGCACCTGGATTACAAAATTATAAAAAGTTCCATAAATCTGATAAGAAACAAAATTCAAAACAAGTTTACAAGACCTTATCAAAGCGACCACGATGGGACCGTGAAAAATTTTCTAAGCAGTCGTCGTACCGTCATCCTGTGGGAGATAATGAATACTTGGAAGATACTGCCTATGATGATAAATTTCCTGTTAATGAGTATAACGAAAGGGAAGAAAAGCCATACCACAAGTTTAAACAAAAAGTGAAACAAAATTCATATTCATTACCAGATAGAAGAAAAATTCATAAAAATATGTTTCAGGATAAACAAAAAATCATTGATTTGGGAATATTTCCAAATTCAAAATATCAAAATAATATCCGTCGGCGACACAAAGGACGAATCTCTCCAATTGATTTCAGTAGAGGAAAAGTACCGACATCATATCTTGATTTTTTAGATTATATTGACCAACACAAGTACCTCCAGCTTGCTCATGGAAAATATATTAACCGCATAGACAAATTTCTAACACATTTAGAGTCAAATTATGACATGTTCAATTCGAACGAGTGGGATGATAGAATCACTGAGGAAAATGATGACCAGACTTATTTGAATGCGTTGTATATGGAATATCTTCATAGAAAACTAGCAGCCAAAGTTATCCGACCTGTGACATCTGTGACATCTATACATCCTTCATTATCAAAATCTCAAAAAAGGTTGCCGATGAGAATGAGTATCAATATTGATACAAATAATGGTATAAAAAGTATGAATAAATATTTTCGTAATTCGTATTTAGCTGATACATATCACGAATTAAGGAAATATCCACCATCAACGTATATTTTAAACCAACAACCATACTATCCATTGTCATATCCGTATGACGATTCAACACAACTAGATGACAATGGACTTAATTTTCAATTCCCTTACATCAAAAGTGAACTAATTCGTCACCTCAGGGGACAAGGAAATAGACCAACTGACAATGGTGTCACGCTCCATTTCCATTTGCACGACAAAGGACAAAATAAGGCAGGTAAAGGTGAGTGGGAAGAAATATACAGTGTTTATTAGCAAAGAATAAACGGGGATATCCACTCCAACCAACCCTCACCCAGTCCCACCATCAACAATGGGCAACGATTCGCAGTTGGATATTCAAATTTTGTGTTATATTGTTGTAACATTTAAGTCGAGCGGGAAAAGGATGAAAATCAAAATTTGTTCGATAACCGGTATAAGTATTAACTAATAATTTCTGTTTTTTGCGAATTAGTGATTTTTGAGTTTTCTTTGTTATTTTTTGCAGTGTACTTATTTGAACCATAGGGCTTCCGCCAAATCTTCGTGTAATTATTATAAAATTCCATTACCGCTATCCGAACGAGTCATATCAGAAATAATAGATGCTGCGAAATGTAAGACAGGGGTTTTACGATCAATTGAATCATTGTTTAGGAATGGATGGGCGACACTTCGAACAAATGATTCAAACCCTGGGTACGCCAGCGGTGTGAGGAATCATAAACTCCTTTTTCTGGGCATCGGTCTAAAAAATCTATTGAAAATTAAAAAAATAGGCTAATGCAGTTCTATTGGAAATGCTTTATTCTATGCCCATGCCATAAGCCAGGTTCATGGGTGTGAACTGCTGGCCTGTAGCCAATTTAAAATAAAATCAGGGAATCGATTAAATGGCAAAACCCGGAAATTTATTAAGGTTCACCAGTGTGCGGTATTCCGCACACGAGGAAAAATTGCCTAATGTAATAAATCTCAATATTATCAAGTAATAATAAAGCCGGCAACATTTACCTTTTTTTTATTTTTTCCTCATTTTCTCATGTTTTCTCTTTAACACACAATTCCTGAGTTTACGATACCTCACACCGGTGGACCTTAAAAAACACCCACATCGGTGACTTTCCTGGGGTTTTAACAAGAGGTAATCTGGTTGACTAAATTTAAGACATGCATAAAATATAAGTAAAGTAAACAGTAACAAGGGAATGCGTGGAAGTGTGGAATAAAAAAGCGTTGGTTAAATTTGGATATATTCGCTGTGTATCATCCCTTCCTGTTAAGTCACTCTCGTAAGCCAGATTTGTTACCCATAACTGATGGTGGGATTGGGTGAGGGTTGGTTAGAGTGGGTATCTCCGTTCACTCGTTACTAATACACACTGTACTTTAACATCTATTTGGAAAATTAAAAATAATACACTTTTGAGTAGCGAATTGTAATATTTTCTTAGAGAAATTAAATGAACTTGTGTTTAACAAAAAAACTTATTATGCAATTGAAAAACTACATAAATAGTTGTGAAATAGTCTCAAATTTTGAATAAATAACCAGCATCCCATTACATTGGAATTACAGGCGCAAAATAACAGAGTTGAGGCTAGTATATAATTTAAGTTAGAAGACTTATATTGGCCCAATTCCCGCAATTGTATACAGAGGGTTGTTTTTGTTTTATTTGGCCAGACAAAAAAAACCCTACACGAACAATTTTCGTCGGTAAATTTTTATGTCTGCTCAATGTGTTGTCCATGCGATTCTTTAACTAACAATAAGCGCCGTTTCCATGAATCGTAAACATTTTGAACAATTTCCTGGGAAAAATTATTCCATTCCTGTTGTAGCATTTTCCAAACTCCAGCGATGGTTCTTGCTCTTTGCAAATGAAGCCTCCGTTTGAGGAATCCGAAACTGAAAAACTTCATGGCACTAGTGTCAGGCCTTTTTACAGGTATTTCTGAATTTTAGAATGATGGTCATTCCAAGTCTCGTCTTCAAATCTACTGCGTAAGCCGTGGTTTTTTTTGAAGTATGCGATGAAGCTGTGTCGAGATGAACAAACACTTTGTCCAACTCGCCAGGGTACAATGAAGCCACAGATTCTTCAAGTAAAGGTTTCAAAACATGTTCAATATAGTAGTTTGAGTTTACCTTGAGTTTTTTTGGAACTTTGATCAAAGGCACAATCCCCCGGCCAGTCATAGCACCAACAACCTTGAATCTGTCACCAAACTTTTCTTTTTTGTGACAATAATATTCGGGGTCTTGTTTCGATGAACTGGTGTAGTAAATCCGTCTGATACCTTCGGAGTCTTGAAGAAAGAAGAGTGCTCGTCGATTGTTAATGCATATTCGGACATTTGACCCGCCAGATGACCCTCATATAGCTTTCGGTAGTTTCTCTTCCGATTTCGATGTGGGATTGCTTCAGGGCATGTACTAGGGGCTTCTTTTTAATTTTTTTGTTCAAATCTTCATGGATGGTCTTTCAGACGGTGTGCTATGAGACGTTCAATTTTTTTTGCAATTTGATTTTGGCTCAGTAGATTTTCTCTATCAGTTAGAATGTAAATTATACGAATAAGATGTTTTGATCGAATTTTACGGACGTGTTGTTTATGCTGAATTTTTAGGGAAGAAAGTCCAACTTGCTTGTGATTTTGCTGGTTTCCCATTGAATTTAGTACGTAGTACACTGTAGACTTTGAAATGGACGTCCCCAACTTTTCCAACTTACGCACGGTGTCTCGCGCTGAAAATCTCCCTCTGGAAAACTCTCGAACCCTATTCTCAACTTCCAAGTCTATTTTTTCAGTATCTTGACCCGCTGGACAAAAAGTGGCAATTTTGCTGGATGTAAAATGTGTTTAAGAGTGAGAGTTAAAAATTTCAGAATTTTAATGGATGCGGGAGGGTAGATACAGTGAAGATTAGCTGGCCAAATAAAACAAAAATAACCCTCTGTAGAACGCGTCATAGTACTGTAAGACTATCAGACTATGAGATTAATATAACTATGAAACGTGACTCATTTTGGATATCTCTGATTGGTTGAAAAAACTATGAGGCTCCCGCTAGTTCTAATTAACTCAGAGGCATGTATAAATGTCATAGTCCCTCAATGCAATCCTCTCCACTCAAACTCAACACAAATAAATTCTGTTTGAGAGGAGTTATGGGTATGGGAACACATTTTCTCAATTGTGTAGTGATTATACGAACACAGGCTAGTTATCCCCTTGATAATCTTCCTTACACATTTCGGTTAGGAATAGACAGCAGTTAATTCTATCACAACTTTTCTATCATTTTCGTTCCCGTAAATTTTCTATAATCTCAAAGTACTATGAGCCTTAATACTATCAGGCGCTCTATACAATTACGGGAATTGCGCCATTATATGGTTAGGCATCTGGACCCATGTCATTAGAAAATGCTTATAGGTTTTCCATGTAAAGCTTGTAAAGTATACATTAGTAGCAAAACCGTGCTATCCAGACGCTTGAAGAAAATTTTGAAAGTACAATTATAACCACAAGAGCCTGGTCCGAGGCATCAGAAATACCAAAAGCATGTGTTTGTAATTCTCAGATAACGTCACTTTACCTTCCTTTTACATTTTGATTTAGCGAGACCCAGAGAATCAACTAGAAGTATTTCTAACCCGAAGCCACGTGAAATGTTTGCGGTTTAGAAATACAGCCAAGGATCAAAAAAATTAATTGTATATAAGATATGAGCATAAACGATTTCACTTCCAAATTTTGATGTTCTTCAAATTGTTGTCACTAAGAAGAAATTCTTCCTGCAATTGCATTAAACTTATTTCAATGTAGAAACGCGACAAACAATTTTTGATACTGGACAAAATTATTTGAATAGCTTCAAAGACGAATCTGTAAGTGTGGGGTTAGTCACCTTTTCATTCACATAACATAAGTTTTTAGGGTGACGAGAAATAGTGCACAATGTACACCAAAAGACAAACAAAGCTGCCTGACCATGTAATTCTACATCCTCATGAAGATGGGGTTCATGGCATGACAATGTTGTTTTGGCTGGGAGATGGAGTTGGTGTTTCCATGTATATGGCGTCGAGTACATGTACTCGACGCCATTTTGTACAACTATGGTTGCGATTAAAGATGGCTGCTTAAAATATTTTATTATTATTATTTTATAAATGATAGGATTTGAAGTTTTTTTTCCTAAAGTGATAAAAGTTAGGTTTGTGGAAGAGGATGATTAATAGTTGTTTAGTCAAATTTTGGAATTTTAATCAGTACTCCCGGTATTCCGATATTACTTTAGCAGTACTTTAAGCACTTTAGTACGTCTTTACACATGGGAATTGATTTTAAATTCAAATAATTTATTTTTCACAATTAATTAATTTTAAGTTTGAGTAGTAGTGGTACGAATTGACAACATTTGTTGTCTCAAAATCCACAATCTTTAACTCAAAAGAAAATTGAACCCACTTCAAGTTCAATCACTTCGACATTGTTGAGGAAGAACTACCCACAACTTTTATAATACAATTTCCCCATTCTTTGTCTAATAGCCTACTTACCTTTTCATGCATCTAGTTCTAATGTACAATTTGTTTATTTTAAACACCGATTTTCTTAGTTTTGTTTTTGAAAGCTTTGAATTCAAACAATAATTCATTTTAAACAGAAAACCTCAATCCTTAACTTCTGACATGATTTTCCACGTTAATTTCTGCCGGGGTTCGGTGTATTATTTATGTTTCTGGAATTAATTTGCGGGAAGTTTAATAGGGCTTTTATATACAGTGAAGTATAATGAATAAAGGCAAGAAGGACGCCTTGCCATGATGCGTCAAATGTCGCTTTGTGGTGGTAATTCATTTCCCTTCAAAGGTTTGCGCGGCCTATCTACCTAACGATCATTAATAGACAGTAATTCAAGCCTAATCTTTAAACCTGGCGCAAAACTCTATTTTCCATGTAAACTTTTCATCCCAAAACTCAAGTGAAAGCCAAAATCATTGACTTTATTTATTATACTTCGCTTTATATTAATTCCACAGTTAAAATAATTCAGAGTTGTAGATATTATATTCCAAAGCACATTTGACTTGTGGAAGATGTGTCTTTATGTACGAGATGAGTATTGTTTGGTTCCAGTTCTGATTGATTCATAATTTTATGAACAAATCAACCTATTTTCTTTTCAACTTGAGAATGATTTTGATATAATGTGTACGGATTTCACACTGCACAATTTGAATTAATTATTTCGAATTTCGAGCTGGCTGAATTTTATTTTTAACTACCCCTTAGAAAATTTTGGAGAAAGTAACTTACGCCGTGATCCAAAAGTTGTGATAACCGCGTATAATTCAAGTGTTTATTCGTTTCAAGTAGTTTAACACTATCTTAATCATCATTGCAATTCTACTAAAAGCATAATTGAACCTACCTGTTACTTAGGTACTTTTACTTTCTAATTTGTAATAATCAGTATTATTTCAGGAATGATATTTTTAAGTACCTAATGGCTTTTGAAAGAACATTTGTCTTTTGTTAAATATTCATGGAAAAATTAACTGATTTCACTTGTTTTATTATAACTTATATAAATTAATCAAAACTATCAAGATTTAGAGTGTGAAATTTACAACAAATAATCCAACTTTAAATAATTTGATTTACGATTACTAGGCTAAATTCAATCATTCTAAAAGAAAACCAGTCTATTCTCTAATTGTATCAAATAGCTTAAAAAGCACTCAAATACTCTAGTATTTNACTGATTTCACTTGTTTTATTATAACTTATATAAATTAATCAAAACTATCAAGATTTAGAGTGTGAAATTTACAGCTAATAATCCAACTTTAAATAATTTGATTTACGATAACTAGGCTAAATTCAATTATTCTAAAAGAAAACCAGTCTATTCTCTAATTGTATCAAATAGCTTAAAAAGCACTCAAATACTCTAGTATTTANATTCTAAAAGAAAACCAGTCTATTCTCTAATTGTATCAAATAGCTTAAAAAGCACTCAAATACTCTAGTATTTAAAAATTAAACCGATTAAATTAAGAATTTTTTACGCTAAATCCTCGCAGATAGGCTGAGTCTAATATGTCGAACTATAGTGTCATTCCGTTGGTTGCTGGTTATACATGAGATGTTTTAATCAACTCTTCAAATTATTCGCTGTTGCTGGTTGAAAATCACAAAGTAATAAAGCAAGTTTTATTTTAGAAGCACTCATTGTAGATTTCTTCATCTCAAGAAATACAGGGAGACTTTTGCACCATTCAGTTGACAAAAAAAATGACGAGACAATCATTTAAAATTTTTAACTAACTGCTTTCTGAATCAATATTATTGGTTAAAAGTCGCTTATTTTCGTCTTAAGATACTGGTGCGGAAAGTACTTATATATCAAACCGCAAATAAACTATCAAGTTCATCTCGGATATGTTTCGTGCGGAGATGTGAGCAAGAGTTGTCCCATTTTTAATTATTGTAGATTTGACGTGATATGTGAAATGAGCTATACGTGCTTGTAAATTTGCAATATTTCATTATTTTATTAAAGATAGATTTTGCCTATATTTACATAACAGTGGAGAGCGGCTATATTGCGAACGACTATAGTAAAAGTTTGGGTATAGTAAAATAAACATCCATTATGCAGTCCGCCGTATTCTTTGATTCTACATTTATTGTCAAATATTTTGCACATAGTAAAATACGCATAATTTAAACCCAACCCCACTGTAGTTTTAATATAACTAGACACCATAAGCCTATTATCCCAACCACTCTTATTTACTCCAACAACTATTCTAGTTGGGTTTGATTTCTTTATGCCAACATTTTCCTTTTGAGAATCAATTTCACTACTCTAGTACAATTGAGAAATTTCATTTTTCACTCCAGCTATTGAAATTATAAGCTGCAGGTGAAAAACTAGCGCGGTCTTTCTGCTAAATGAGTTTACTCATCAAAAAAGTGCCGACTCTACTTGGGTACGGCAAATACAGAAAAGTGACCTATATGCAAGGATTCGGGGTAGTTTATATAAATCAGATTATGTAATCTTTGACACTAAATGTCCCTAATGTGTCAGNTATGCAAGGATTCGGGGTAGTTTATATAAATCAGATTATGTAATCTTTGACACTAAATGTCCCTAATGTGTCAGCTTGGTCTTGGATTATGATAAAAGTAAGTTTAATTTTATCAATTGTCAGGTCTTAGATAAAACATACTAAAAAGATCAATTAGCTTAAACCAAAATACCTGTCTTTAAATAGGAGNTATGCAAGGATTCGGGGTAGTTTATATAAATCAGATTATGTAATCTTTGACACTAAATGTCCCTAATGTGTCAGTTTGGTCTTGGATTATGATAAAAGTAAGTTTAATTTTATCAGTTGTCAGGTCTTAGATAAAACATACTAAAAAGATCAATTAGCTTAAACCAAAATACCTGTCTTTAAATAGGAGNGTTGTCAGGTCTTAGATAAAACATACTAAAAAGATCAATTAGCTTAAACCAAAATACCTGTCTTTAAATAGGAGAAATCGTATAAAATGAATCCTTTGATGTATACCTGACCAACATCAATTCAGCAATTAATTAAATTACAGGAAATCATTATTAAAATAAAATAAAACTTTCATTTATGAGTTAATTGTTTTAAGCATCACTCGTTATACACTTAACATAAAGAATGCATCTCATAGGTTTATGATTCACAAGATTTTGCTTGACCATACAACTAAGCGTATAATTAATTATTATTACTCTTAACTTCCTTTGCGTTTTAAAGCGGAACCGGAACGTTCATTGATATAATTATGAAGAAAACAGATATAAATGAGAAATAAATATATCATGCGTCTAGTAGCTCAAAAACAAATTGATGCTTCACTAATTTAATTTTTTTTTATTAAGTTTAGTATGTCGAATTATTTGTTCAAAACATTGTTAGTCGTGTGTGCACTTGGTTTCGTTTATGCCGTTGAACCGCGAAAAGTTGAACCTAAAGATGCAAAAAAGGAAGATTTGCAAGTTGCAGCAGGACATTACGGCCATGAAGGTCACCCACTCACAAGTGGGAAGGAATTAGCATTTGGACATGGGTACGGATCGTCTCATGGGCATGGACACGGACATACACAAGTTTACGGTCACCAAGGACAATCTCATGGGCATGAGCATGGACATTCCCATACTCATGGACACGGACATTCTCATACTCATGGACATGATCATGCACAAACTCATAGTCATCGTGGACAAATACATGGTCATGGACACGGACATTCTCATAACCACGGACGTCATCCACTCATTTATGGTCACCAGGGGCAATCTCAAGGATACGAACAGTCTCATATTCATGGACAAGGTCATGTGCAGACTCATGGTCAACAGGGACACTCAAATAATCATTTCCATGGACAATGTAACTGTGGGCATGGTCATGGATATAGTGCAAACAGACACTGGCAACCTTATGTCGGAAGTCATATACAGAATACTGGTCACCTTGGGCAGTCTTATCGATATGGACAAGTGGGACATGGATACTGGCAACCTTATACCCAACCCCATCACCAGAGTCATGGATATAGTCAAACATTTGGAAATGGTAATATATCTCAATAAGTTTTAACATCTATCAAAAAGTATCTTCCTATATTTATTTTTCGACTTTTAGGAAATTCGTTTCCCGGGTTTTCATTTGCGCGTGGACACCATGACCATACACAACAGCAATACGGCAATGGGAGATCACACTACCACGGAAGCCTATACCATGAACCTAACCAAAGCCATTATCAGCATTGACACTATCGTAAATAAGCTAGCTATGACCAACAACATGGCGGGAAGTATGAATTTGTTTTATAAGCTATAGGCAAATATTTAAGTGACAGAAAAATCCTCCACTCAACTTATCTTTTAAGTTGAGCAAAGAAATGAGTCGAATAAAGATGCTTTTGATATTAAACGAGTCTTTTGCTTTTCCTCTCAACTAGCCGGTTTATTATGTAAGAAACAATATTTAGCCAAAGTTATTTTAGATTGTCAATTTGATTTATAATTCTAAGAGACCGCACAGAATCTAAAATGAAATTGAGGTTCTCAAATGTAAGTAATAAAATATTTAAAATGAGTTGAAAAACGTTGTAAACTATTCCTTAATTAAATAATTGTTAAATCTATTAAATGTTACAACATGATTTGATGTTCATACCGCTGTACATCTTCAAGCACTTACAAATTCCGAGAATTGGGTAAGATTTAAGGAGAGTTGCTACAGTATGTTAGCTATCGAAGAAGAATTTTTTTTCTCCCTCTCTCCAAATGTTCTACTCTTTTTCTCAGCGAGTTGTGGTGATCAAAAATTCCTCAACATGACCATATTCAGATGTAATTCAGAATTGGTCTCCCACGAGGTTACATTTTTCATGTACATTTAATTTTCAACTTTCGAATTCGAACTTTTGAAACTATTGTTTTCAAAAACCCGAACACCTGCGGTATGACATGCTAAAATGAGCATAACGGATTAATTTTCCATGTCTACTTTTACCATTAAATATATTTTTTTTTCTAATTTCGGATTGTCATACACGATTTTACATAGTTTGTATTACATGACGCATATTTATTTATTTTAATTTTATTATGCATATTTTTTATTATTCAAAGTCACCTCCTGAAATCAAGGAGTCATACTCATGGATCTGAAAGTCGGACTTCAAATGTTTAGAGATTCGGTGACTCTGACTCAGCTAACCTCTGAGTCATGATGAAGACTAGTTGAGACTTTCGAAGTTGACACTAGTGGAAACTTTCTTCAAGTCGGAAAATTTTGCTTTTGCATTGGATACAGAGGGTCTTTTTCACACTAGCCTGTTCGTTTAGAACATGGATGGATTTATCTCACTTAATTAAACAAGGAAAAAATTAAATGCGCGGTTAAAAACATTAGTATTGCATGAATAAAAAATAGTTCCGAGGGAATAAAATCCTACCCAGGTTAAAAAATATTATCTAGAAGGAAAGCAAATCTTTGAAAATATATGAAAACATTTGCGAGAAAAAAGAATTTTTTAATACTTGTATTTTATGCTAGCGAAAAAATTTTTGACCCAAAAATTCGGGTAAGTCGAGTGACAGAATTAGACAATTTAACATAATTAGAAATTTTGTATTAAATTTCCAATTATGTCAAATTATAAATGAGATTACGCTTTGAATGTGCCCAGATATGTTGCATGGTTTATGGGATGCATCATGAGACACAACCATTTCCTTACCAATAGTTCAGGTTTCCTTCCGAAAAAAAAGAAAAAGTTAGAAAAAAAATTCTTCTTCGCTACCTAACATACTGTACCTATACATGAAATATGAGTTAACAGACATTATTGTCTCAAGTTTTCTGTTTTTCTTATTCTTGGCGCTGAAAGGAAGAATTCCTTCTCAAGCCATTACACAAACAAAACCGCTCTCTCAGTCCGTGGTTTTGAAAAGTCAAATTTTGTTCATTTGTTGAAATTTAAGTTTATTCTTTAGTTGGAAAAGTAATTTTAATTTTGTAAATTGGAAAAATAGTTCTTCTGATTAGTGTTCCGCTTCCACTCTGCAAAAGTAAATCAAAAGTTAAGGTAAAAGGAACGGAAACACTAATTAAAATTAATCGTTTTTGATTTTACAAAATTAGAATTACTTTTTTAACTAATGAAATTAATTAAAGAAGGTGCAGATAAGGAGTTAAGGAAAGTAGAGGTTAAGACGCAGGATTTTAAGATTGGATTGTAGCCTTTAGTAAGTACGTAATTTTTATTTTAATTTTTAATATTGGATCTCTAATCTAAAAATATTTTATAATTTTGTTAGGATTTCCATTCTCTCGTAAGAGACAAAATAATTTTTATGAAAGTTGCTGCAAATGGATAGGGGAATAACTTTTCCCTACGACATTTTTCTCTACGGTCATATGTTTACGTCAAAGGTAATAGTTTGAACACAATTTCTGCATAAAATAAGACACACATGTGACCATAATCGGTGGCCATAGACAAAAATGTCATAGGAAAAGTTACTCCTGTAACTGTTTGGAGCTACTTTCGTACAGAATATTTTGTGAGTTGTTAGAGACTAAAAAATTTGAAAAAAAAGCTTAGAAAAATTTTGAGATTGGAGATTCTAATGTTAAAAAAGTTAGAAAAATTCTTTGCGTACCCAAAGCTTTAATCCTGACTCTCTAAACGATGAGAGTCGACTCGAAGTCTTGACTATGACTACTTGATTTTTGGGAGTCGAATCTTAGTCAGAGTCATGACTCTGACACCAGAGTCACATGATACAAAACACGGAAAATCGGATAGGAGAATCTGAATTTTATCTTTTTTTTACTTATCGATGGAAGTATTAGATGAGAAAACATATAAAATTAGTCCGCTATGGTCACTTACGCCTGTTGGTAAAGTAATGACCCCCAGTCATAAATTACTCCCAAACACGAAGGTCATCAAATGATTTCCAACTTCCAAACCCGAGTTTTAGATTTGTATATAAACTCTTTCTAGTAGAAATTCTTTCAACTCCACCATCTCAAATTATTTAGCCATAAATATTTTGTGAATTAAAAACAAATCTCCATTAAGACATTCTTGTTTGATCTTTAAGACCTGTAACTTCTAATATTCTTTGTTCACGGGTAGGCATGAAATAATATTTCGGTCTTTCGAAAATGCAAGCGGAGTATAATTTCGTTGCTTGCTTTTTATACTTTAAATTTTGCATTAAATTAAGTACCAAATGTTTCGCAGCGCTAGATTTCAAATAATTTAAAAACAATGAAATGTTTATTAAATCATTCAAACGATTGGAAATTTGTGTATCCACGTAAACCGTTCCTTTAAATTGATTTAATAACAATCCATTAAAGTTTTCAAATCGAAATACAGAATATTCGTACAACGGTGCCCAGTTTTGAACGCAAGAAAATGTATGCACCTCTGAATGATTATTGATAAGATAAAACTCTCTTGTATATAAAATTTCCACGCTGTTTACAAAATCAATAAACAAATTCCCAACGAATTCTAACTCCGAACTTGATTTACACTGTGTTCAAATAAGGAGACGAAATTTTTGAGAAATAGTTAGCAATAGAAACCTGACTTAATTTTTGTATAATAAGCATTCTTTCTCAAATTACAAAGAGTACTACAAAGAAATTATCATATGTCTGCGAAGTGTTCTCCTTGTAACTTTGAGGTCAGAATTTCAAATATATTGTATTCGCTTCACCATTTTAGAAAAAGTATCGAAATAACACTCTTGAAAACAATTTAAAATTTAGTCGATGTGTTTAGGCGGTCACACACTCTTTCTTTGTCTACGTTTTTTGATTTATAATCGCTCTAAGCCTTTTTTAGATTTGTTTTAATTTGATGTGAACACTGGATTTAAAAAAATTTTTGAAAATTGAGAACAATTACTTTATTGCCGAATGGATTAATGAAAACCCAGAAAAAGTTTCAGTGATGTCAGCGAATGATATTGTGGACATGGCCTTGAGGAATGCTAAGGGTGCATAACTTATTGAAAAGGAAGTTGGGATTCAAATGGAAAAAGAAACTTCGTACTGGCAGAATTGTTGCATTTGGTAAGCGAATGATTGTTAACTTTATAGTTAAAGTTCATTTTGAATAAATTATTGGATCGTTCTCATTTATTATAATTTAGGATTTAAGGGAGACATGGAATTTGAAATTAAGAACCAAGCAACTAAAAAACCTGATGATAAACGCAAGACAGATATCCAGCCGGTAAACTTAGTTTTTGGTTTTAGTATAATTAGAAATTATTGAATCGTTTAATCTAGAGTAGTAATTGTGTTAAGAAGGCTCAGATTGATAAGATCATTAAGTCTGTAGGGATTAATGGTCGGAGAGAAGAACTGGATGAATTAAAGTTGCAATTGATCGAAAAGTCGAAAAAAAATTTGACAAGTAATAACTTAAAAATTGTTTCGATTTAATTTAAGTATCTAAGATTTAAAAAATATTTTTCTAGGCGAAAACTAAAAACTGAAATCAAGACTGTCAGAACTTCAGGCAAAATTAGAAAGAACAATGAGTACGTTGACTTTGGAACGGCTTTAAATTGTCGCTAGAATTTCTTGCGTTCAACGAACTATTCACTGTCCTTGAAGGATGTAAAAAAAGTTTAGGTTGCTTAGTATCGGAGAGCGTGAAAGATGTGAAGAATGCAACTAAGCAAGTCACACGTCTTACAAGAAGAAAGTGATAATTAGTACTATTAGTCCAGTTATGGATTTCAGTTCGCGTTTAGTTTAATATAGTACAAGTTGTTTGCTAAGAGTTTATTAAAAAAAAAGATGAAATGAGTTGCAAACATTCATGAGGTACAGCAATAAAGTCAAAGTGGTGTAATTGTATGTATGCTTCTACAAAATTGAAGGCAGTCGGGTACAATTCTCGGATAGAGCAAAAACACCCATGAGAAAGATTGTATAAGCAGAAAAGCAGTGTGTTTTTTTACATGTTTTTCCATTCGTCTTTCCAAACTTTTAGAAACAAGCTTTATATAAATATCCCTGTTTCAAACACATTGGAAAGGCGCAATGATTATTGTCCTTAAAATGTTTTATGGATCTCGCATTTCTAATTGGTTATATACAGGATCCGGCTGTAAATTGTAAAGAGGAGACTGTACATGGCTCTGTATTCAATTCATTTATAATTTGAGAACTCGGGAAAAGCTTTGGAGTCAGATTCATTGAGAACACTATTACAAATTGTTAACGCCAGCCTCTGGATATCTAAATTTCTTCCCACGATATTCTGTAGTCAAATATATTGTGACAGAAACAAAAAAAAATTTGTATTTAGTCTTAAGTTAGTTTTTTTGTATTATTATTTAACTACTAAATTATGTTAATTTATAATTTGTTAGTTAGTATTTGTTATTTTTATTTTAGTCATTCAGTTAAATATAATTATGTTAATAAAATTATCTCAGAAAGGAACTTTTTATTTTTATTACGTTTATAGTATTTTAACTTTTCCAAGAAAAGTTTATATGTTATTAATTTACATTTATTCCTAGAAGTTTAAGTTAAATTTAATCCAAGTTTGGATTGCTAAAAGTCCGCACTATGACTTATAAAGCGCTACAATTTTGACCAAGACAGTCAGTATTTTGGTAGAGCTGTTGCAGAGGTCAGTTGAGTACAATACCAAAAGGTTTTCTTTAAAGCAATAAATACTTGAAAATTAAAAGAGCGTTTTCTTGTATATTTTTATTATTAAAGAAATCTGAAAATAAAAGTTACCATTCGTTGAGAAAAATTCTGCTATATAGTTAGCAGGACTGTAACAATATTCATATTGTTTTAATCCAAAAAATATTTTTGAAGGTAAATTTTTGGCGTTTTATCATTGCTGCTTCATTGATAAATACATCGTCTCTTCATTTAGTTCTATAAATGTATATAATAATGCCATATTTCAATCTGTCATGTTAAGTATATCTTATTGGTTCAAAGCAGACAATAATATTGCACCAGGAATTGCTATTTCTAATTCTATATGGCTATAATGTTGCTAAGTTTCATGATACAGTTTTGTTCGCTGGTTGTTCTACCTTTGCTAAGGTTTATAAATGCTTTTTAAGATTATGGCTCCTGGACCGGCTCTTAGCTCTGGCTACTAGGCGAGTTTAAACTGTTTCAAATATGTATAATTTAGTATAGAAAGAATGGAATGAATTTTTAAGAATAAGTATCTTCCGTCCATCCAAGTCACAGACAATATACTAGCACGGTGCGGAATCTAGGATTCAAACCAGATTCTGGGTGATTGATTAGATTTGTATCGATTGTCGATGTAGGCAAGCAAGGTTTTCTGAACAGTTGTGAAAATTGTCTAGAAAAATAATTTATGACCTATTCAATCTAGAGTTCATCAACTATAGAGACTAATATTCTCGTAGAATTCTTGTGATTCTATAAAAAATCAGATAAAAATATTTACCCGTATAATCCCTGAACCTTACAACAACCGTTAAAACACAAAAGTTGTTGCTTAGATATGTAAAGAGCTAAATAGGGAAACAAGGCAACATCTACTTTCATTACTCACAGTCCACAGACTTCAATTTCTCTACCAATTATCGACTTAGGTAATCAATGTTTACACATGGAAACTTATCCAAACATGTTAAAACCTGTCATAACCTAAGAAGCTTTGTATTTACATTACCCACAGTCCACAGACGTAAGGTTTTCCACCAAACCCCGACCTAGGTAAGGAATGTTGTCACATTTCACAAACTAGTCTAAGTATATTTAAATTTGTATTATCGTATGAACCAAAGATTTCCAACGCCTACGATGTAGAGGAAGGGGAGTCAGACCGTCCGCGCTGCAATACTCCAACAATTCATAGTTATCCATAAAGGATTATAGAACAGCAGACAGTTTAATCATTGGATCCAAAAATTGAAAAAATTCTACCACAAATAAGTTCCGATTATCTACCGACCTCAGATCACGTACATTGAATACCTGAATACCCTTAGGCTTCAGATACCACCATGTTACCATTTTCCAATAATCGATTGAAAAAATGATACTTATTATAATATTCGATTATCCACAAACCATAGAATAACGTACATCGAATATCTGAAGACCCTAACTGTTCACCGATCACTATGTTGCCATTTAAACAAAACGGAGCTATTATAGCACTTCGTCTAAGAACCTAAGAAGCAAACTAATTTTATCAGAGTACAAATTCATCACATGTTTAAACATTGTAAATGATTTTCCCACAAAATGGCGGTCATACAAAATTTTCTCATTTCTGACCTAGCTTATCCCCCACCCCTACAAAATCTATCCCCCTTGCCCTTTTTGCAAAACTAATCATTAAACCGTATACATGAACAAACAATGTGACCAACACTGAAGCCATTAGTTAAGAACCATATCACAATTGACAACAGCAGCTAAGAATCCAATAACATCACTGACAACAGCAGCTAAGAACCCAACAACAACACTGACACACAAGAACCCAAAACCGAAAAGGATAAGAATATAGGAACATAAGTCTCAACACCAATTTCAGGAGCAAAGAATCCATGTTTCAAAACCATCACTAACCTTTGAAGCTAAGAACCAAAATCCAGACATGAATTCTGGCCCTAGAAACTAAGATGCAAGTCAATGAATCAACCCCAGTTAAGTGTCCCATAACCCAACCACATAAAAATTAAGTCTTTCCACAAATTTGAATTTTCCAGTTGTAAGCAACTCCAGTAGACAAAAATCACAACATTTCAAACACGAAATCCAATTAACGATAATTCAAATTTTTCCACGGTTCGAAGAAGCAAAAAAGGAAGGATATAAAGTAAAAATAGCCTTTTTTCAAGAATTAACGCTTTCTTTTAATAATGGGGTGAATCCTTTCTACGCACACCAAAGAACATCCAAGTGATGGAAAAATTTAACATTGTAAGGAGTATTTTCACTTAACTCAGATATAAATGTCTATCTCTAATCAAAAACCTAATTTTGCAAATTTTCACGATTAAAGTGTTAACACATTCATTTACAGTGAAACACAAAAGAACACAATAAAATTCATTTTCATGGCATGAAGTGACAAAAATTCAATCGTAGCCATGTGTAAATTTCATACAACATCGAACATGTCTATACATGAATCACAATTCTAAAAATACAAGAACGATATAATCAATTCAAATATAAAATACATGAAAATAAATAAATATAAACAAAGACAAATTCTACAATAAAATTAAAGGTTTAATTCACTTCAATTTCCAAGAAATAAATGTAGTATATCAGAATAAGTTTGACACAAGTTCTTCAGACTTCTCCAACGCATTCAGAGTTCCGACTTTCCGAATCACTCGTTGCGTTTGAGGAGGTGGTGATGAACACGCCGAGCGCTTGTGGATCAGTTTATCGCGACGAGATGTGCATCACCCGTCCGTGACGACTTTGCATATGAATCTGAAACTAATTTAGTGTTGTATATGCGACTTATACTGAATCCTGTTGTACTGCCTTGTCCTCACCCCGGAGCTCCGCGCTCCGGAGTTCTCGTGTTTGAAGGAGTGATGGTGGAAGAGAAATTCAAATTTTTAGAGCTCAGATTTCCGGAGCTCCGGAGCTGACGTTGTGTTTAAGCAGGTGGTGGTGGAAGGGGAATTCAAATTTGTTAGAGCTCCGGATCTCCGGTGCACTCCTTGTATTTGAGGTGGTGGTGAGGGAAAATTCAAATTTTTTATTGCTCCGAGCTCAGGAGGTCCGGAGCACTCGTTGTGTTTGTGGAGGGGGAATTCAAATTTTTAGCGCTCTAAGTGAGCTCCTGGAGGGTCTTTGGATATATTGTCTGATTTTACAATTCAATATCTGTCTAGTAATTTAAGATATTTCTATTTATTTCATTTAAGTTATATTTGTAATTTAAATTATTTCTATTTATGACGCCAGCATTACTCTGATGTTTGAGAAATCTGCACTAGGAAATCAAAATATTAGCCAAAATCAACGACACCAATATGTATACTTTGCAACTTGTAACAAGGTTATGACGTCGCAGTTCAATCTAAACAGGCTTCAGAGTATGTGCAACATCAGCAATGAGTGTATTATCGTTGACGACGCCGTGGTGATTGATTGAGCAAGTAATAGAGATGGTGTATGATGCCCTACGACCAAGTGTCAGAGATATCAGTATCAGAATGCGTTCGGAAAACACAAACTTGAATAATGGAATCAGAACAAATGAGTTTGAACACTTTTTGCACCAAGTTCACACATTGTTGCGAGAAAACAGTTTTCTAATTAAAAAATTGAACTATCATGTTACGTCGAGAATTTGTAATCAGATACTAGATGTATAAGGAGATGAGGAACAAAGAAGTATTTCAAAAATTATGAATAAAAAAGAAGACACCAATACAACAAAGCAATACTCGAAGAAAGATAACGTGGTTCTAGTGAGAAAATATCTTAGCGAAAATTGTATGGAACAGCTAATAAAGATACGTCGAATAATATACAGCAAACCAAGAAAATATACTTTGAGTATGATCGATGGCACAATTGTTCCTGGAAATTGGTTTCTTCACCAACTACTAAAATTAGACACACCACCAAACTCTATCCATAATAGTGCGCAAGTAAAAAGAAACATGAAAATATCTGCCTATATAGAATTTCACACTATATTTCTAACAAAATTTATTATCATTGAATAAATTGGAAATGTATATTATGAACTTACAAAAATGGAAAAGGTTATTATATTGTTTAAACTTTTTGGAAGTTTTCGACGACATGTTTCAACAACGGTTTTGGGAAATTCAAATCCTGCTACTTAGCGGCATCCCATAGTCCGTCCATAACATCCAATGCTGCGTCTTGTGCTCCATAATGTTATCTTCACTGTCTGCAAAGTCATCAAAGATATTTCGATTAACTTTGGCCTTTGTGTTTTCTTGCCTCCCACGCTTTGCTGGAAGTTGATTTTTTTCAAAATCCGTGACTGTTTCACTGTCATCATTATCGGAATTGTCAGGTAGGTCGTTTTTATAATCTTTTTCTGTATCAGTTTATGATGCATTGTTTGGTTTGTTGTATGGAATATCCACCGCCCCAAAAAGCAATTTACGTTTTCGCGGAATTTTGTTTCGTATTTGCTCAATGCATTTGTCTTTCTTTCAAAACTTTTTGGAAATATCTATTGGTGTCCCTTCAGATTCTTCTTCGTTAGATGTTGGCATAAAAGAATGAACACGAGAGTTTTCGTTAAGATAATTGGAATAAAAAGAAATTTTTCCAGGACAGTATGGTTCATGCAAACTTTACAGATTCTTCTTTTCAAATACTTTGCCACATTTTGCGCATGGATAACCAAGAATTTTTAAGTATTGATTCATTTCGCATAAATGAAAGTATTGAATTCCATTTCTCAAACGTCAGAGTGATACTGGCGTGTACTCCCAAGTAGAATAAACTCAACTTAAATTACTTCAGGCAAATATTGAATTCTAAGATCAGGCAGGATATCCAAATACCAGTCAGAAGTTCGGAAGTCATTTAGAGCTCTGAAGTATTTGAATTCACTTTCTCCACCACCTCCTTAAACGCAACGAGTAATCCGGAACTCCGGAACTCTCAGCGCGTTGGAGAAGTCTGGAGAACTTTTATCAAACTTATTTTACTATACTTTTTGTGTACATTTATTTCTTGAAAAATGAAGTGAATTAAACTTTTAACCCTATTGTCAAATTTGTGTTTGTTTGTATGTCTATTTTTTATGTATTTTATAATTGACTACGGTTGCTCATATCGTTACTTGCATTCTTAGAACTGTGATTCATGCATAAGCATGTTGGATGCTGTATGAAATTTCCACATGTCAGCTATTGCATTTTTGTCATTTGATGACATGAATATGAATTTCATTGTGTTCTCTTGTTTTATTGTAAATGAATATATTAAGTTAGATTTTTGGCTTGCAACAGATAGTTATGTCTGAGCTAATTGAAAATATTCAGTACCTTGTTAATTTTTGACATCACTTGGAAGTTCATTATTGTGCATAGAAGGGATCCATCCTATTATTAAAAGAAAGCGTTAATTCTTAAAAAAAAAAGCTATTTTTACTTTAGTTTTTTTTTGTTTCTTCGGACAATGAGGAAGTTTGGTAGGAAGCGGGGTGATGGCGGGCATCACATTATAACCATGTGAATTAACGTCATTTGGATTTCGTGTTTGAAATTTTGTGATTTTTGTCTGCTGGGGTTGATAATCTCTGGGAAATTCATGACTTAATTTTCATGTAGTTGGGTTGTGGGAGAATTGACTGGGGTTGATTCTTTGGCTTGCATCTTACTTTCAAAAGAAAGTATTGATGTTTGGAGTTTGGTTCTTAGCTACAAGAGTTAGTGATGGTTTTGAGACATGGATTCTCAGCTCCTGGGATTGGTGTTGGGACTTATGTTCCTAAATTCTTATCACTTTCGGTTTTGGGTTCTTGGCTGTTGGAGTTGGGTTCTTGCTGATGTTGTCAGTGATGGTGTTGGGTTCTTAACTGCTGTTGTCAAGGTTGGTGCTATGGTTCTTATCTTTTGGCTTCAATGTTGTTCACATTGTTTGTTCATGTCCACAGTTGAATGATCAGTTTTGCAAAAAGGGCAAGGGGGGTAGATTCTGTAAAAGTGGGGGAAAAGTTAGGTTGGAAATGATGAAATGAGACACAATTGGGTATGGCCGCCATCGTGAGGAGAAATCATTGACAATATGTTTAAGCATGTGCTGTATTTGTTTTCTGATCAAATTATTAAGTTTGCTTCTTAGGTTCTTAGACCGAAGTGCTATACAACACCGTTTAGTTAAAACGGCAACGTTGTGATCGGTGTCATTTTTTCAGCTATACCAATTCCTTTGATCACTACAAGTTATTAAATAGGATAAATAGAAATTGCACATAAAATTTGGTGAGGTTTGGTTGAAGTATGAAGTAGTGACTGCCCTTCTGAGTTAAAATTTGACATGGAAGTACAGGAGTTGATGTATCAACTAAAACCCCACAGAACTCCAGGCTCAAAGACAGTAATTGAATATTACACAATTATGTGCGCACCATGATCTGTGTTGACAACTGCCAATGTCAAAACGCACATTTATTGAAAACCGCGTTACTCTTTTTCGAAACATTGTGTATAGTACACTTATAATAATAAATAATATTACGCATAATATTATTCTCTTCCAAATAGTCATTATGTTATTCTTATAAAGTGTAAATTCGATAATGTACAAAGTATAAAAATACAGAATCAGGTAATTCTTAGTTTGGATTTAAAATTTAAAATTTATATATGCATATTCAACTTTTATTAAACATTTCTAGAAGACACCTGACTGCTTGACATCATTTACAGTACATGTCACAAACGAACAGACCGATTTTGGGTTCTGTAATCTCCTTCTACTAAAGGAATAGTGAAGTTGGGTGTTGAGGTTATCATAAAACTTGCTGCGAGATTCACTTCTTCCCTGTGAAGTAGATGGGCATATTGGAAACAAAAATTTTATAGCTAATACTCGTTAATAAGTTACAATTTGATTATAAAAATTAATTTTGAAACAAAAGAGAATTTAATGATTAAATTTTTAGGAAAAAAACCAGGAAATAGTCATAATTGCACAATCATCTTTCAATGATTCTTAACATACGTAACTTTACGATCAGGAATGGTAGACAACCCTGGATGCTCAGGAGCACAGAAAGCAGACAATGTCTAAAGTTTTATACACTCGCCGTGTACGTACTACCGATGTCTAAAATTTAAGATATTGGCTTATATGCTCTAGCTCTTTTGGTGGTTGTGTTGAGAGTTAACAACTGCATAAAAAAATATAATTAATTTTAGGTTGTTGTAATTAATCTTGAGTACATCCAAAAACTTCTCAAACAAATTAAAAAATTAAGACATGAAAATCAAAAACTTTTGAAAATTTTACACAAATAATTTTAAGATTTTTCAAATCGGAACTTCATTGTCGGATGATTAATGAGGTTCTTGCATATGGTCAAGAGGGATAGTAAATTTGGCGGGAAGACCAACACTGTTGATAAAGAATGAACGGGAGGGTAATTCATACCGTTTCCTCAAAACCAAAATTTCCCCTTAAGTCCCAATAGCTTTACCAAATTGGAAGGATAAAAAAAAGCTTTTTTCAAAATTGGTCTGTTTGCTTGTGACATGTACTGTAAATCAGACTATACGCAATAACGTTCTTAAGTAAAATCGTCAGTAGGAGAAAAAAACCTTGTGAAAAAAAAAGGTTTGCAGACGGATACAAAAAATTGCATAACTTTCATAAATTTTAATCCGTGTGTAATTCAATTGTTTTTCGCTTACGATAAAGTTTTTCATTCCAATTTACGTATACCAAAGTAGATTAGGCCAACACTAAGCTAATTGGCAGCGTTTGGACTTCTGGCCAAAAATTATAAGGGAAAAATATTCTCTGCGTCCCTGTGGCATAATTTTGCCGGTTTCACTATATATCCATTGCCACAACTAGTTACCGTCTTAACATCGTTAATTAAAATTTGGAACCATGCATAAGCAACTAACATATTCTAAGGTTACGGCGAGGGGGGGGGGNGGAGAGGAGGTCACTTGGAGACATTTATGTGAGCGAGTTAAGAATGACACATACAACACTTAATTCTATTGTTTGCAATTAATCAATAATTAAAGTTTTTTAATTATTATTTTGAACAAAGCCTATAAATTTTCGGGTATTTGGTCCCCAGAACTGTGCACTTACTCTTCCATTTGTCTCAACATTAAGGTTCATGATTAGTAAGTGGGTACTTTGAAAGTCTTCATAGAATTTGGCTGCATGATTTATAAAATTTGCAAATTCTTTATAGTTCCATGCTGTATGAATATGTAGAAACATAGGGCAAAAACAAATCGCAGCTATAGAGATAATTATTTTCACTTCGAAGATAAACTCAACTTTATCATCCGCCAGTATATATTCCAATGCAAAATTGAGCGTAATTACAGTTTGCCAAGCGATACTGTAATCTATAGTGAACATCCAACGAAGTTTGTGGAAAGGTGATGTCAATGGTTCCATGACATGTTGCTCTGTGTTCCATTTGACAGGTAGAGTGCCCAACAAGAATCCAAAAGATACGATGTACTTTGCTGTTGCATATGACCTGCTAGCCCATAATTTATCGGCCGTAATGGCAAGTCTAACCAAGTTTCACAATAAGCTCTTATGGCTCTTTACAGTTTGTGTACTTTGACGGCAAAAGTTGTTTCGTAACTATTTTTAAACAAAAAAATAAACACATTATAGACCATAAAGTTTTAATTTTAAAATTACCATTAAATGTACCATACATTAGAAAATATGAAATGTAATACAGTGCACTTCGGTTATTAGATCACTTATAAGACGAACCTTATTAATTATACCCGATAATATTGTAACGATTTGGTTTACCTTTTGCCAAACCGCTTACTTTTCCCTGATTGTTTAATGGCTCAAAATCTTTCTTAATTTTTACTTTAAATAAAACCAATTAACAAAACTAACCAAGAAAATCTCTCCCTTACAACTTTAAGAAAAACTCAATTCTAACTTTGAACTGGAGCGTTTCCCGCTCCAATCCCAAAAACTCTACTTGGCCGATAACTGACCAAAAACCCTGACCGACCAAGTCTCAACTCTATTTTAGATTAAACAAATCTCAATCAAAATTGCTTGATGCAATAAATCTACTTTTATTTAAAACAAAATCACGTTATAAGGAAAAAAATCCTCTTGGCCCTGACAAACGGGACTTCCGCCTCAGAGTTCTGAGAGAACTACCAAAAAGATAACTGGTCCTCATTACATAGGAGACATCTCCTTGTGTAGGAAAAGGGACAAAAGAACGAACCACATAGGGACAACTAATGGGAATAAAAATAACAATTCTCTTTGTTAACATAAATGAGACTAATAATAATTCTTAACTATAGGGGAAAATAAGAAATACTATATTACATGATAATATAAAAAAATACAGTCAATCCTTACTACTAAATAATTTTTTGTAAGTCGTAACAATTCTTTCTCCTTTCTTGACGAAATGTCCTGAAATTTGATTTGATTTGATTCAATTTGATCCCTGTTCTTCCGGATCAAACATTCACTCGCTTCGTGCCCACGTCGTCGGCATGTGTAGCACCGTCGACCCATTCGGATCTGCCGTCGGTTAGGGGGTGGTTTATTTCCCCGCGGAACGGCAGAAAGGACCGACATCAGGTACTGGGCCGACTGCACGATTATGAAAGGTGCTTTAATTTTCGGAGCCGGTGCTCCTCGGTCCCACTCCAATTTCCTCTTCTGTGGAGGTGGAGGAGGTTGGATGACCGTTGATGGCACCCGGGCCGGGTGAGTTGGCTTTCGGACCATAGCCAACTCCACGGCTATAGCCGCTGGAGTCTTCTTAACAACAACGGGCTTGGCTTGTGTCGGCTTCGGGTTGGGGGTCGGCAGTTTCCTCTTGGTTACTCGAGAAGAGGTTCCCGCAACTTTCCCTTGCTTCTCAGCACTACCCACAGATGGCACTACTAGGGGTACCGTTTCAAATACAGGACTAGTAAGCGTGTCCTCACTCATGCAAGCAAAGTCCATAAGAAATGAATCTAAAAAAAATACAAAAAACAATTAATACATGACAAAAATTCCTATGAAAAAAAAACACATTTTTTTTTCGTTATAACAAACTAACATAGATATAAGTATAACTTACTATCCATAATTCTCACAGGGAGAATTTCCACTATTCTAAGATTAGAGGTCCAATCGGAGAGGGGGACGGCAGGCTCTTGCTGACCTTCGTAAGGCTACGAATTCTTTAACGAGAGGAAAGCAACTGGTACCGTCTGAGGCCTCAGCAGCCGTATTTATAGGCTCCAGGACTCCATAAAAATCACTGGAGTCATCCCCAAAAGTCATTTTTCGATTAATTTGCTTAATCTTTTTGCAAATTTTTAAGTCTTTCGATTTAATTTGCTTAACAACTTCAGTTGGATTTAAATTTTTGCAAATTTTTCCAACTAAATTTTTACTTGAATTTGAATGTGATAATGAAGCAAGACTTTTGCTTCCGATACTAGTAGGAACGCCGAGCTCGACTTGCTCAGTCCATGAGGAACTAGTTCCTTTGGACTTCCTACTTTTATCTCTAAACTGTACTTTACTAGTACTTTCAAATTCACTATGGAAATGGACTAATTTTTTTTCATGTACTATAACGTACCTTTGTCGTTTTCCTGTGAGTAGCCTAATTTTATAGTCTGCTTCACCTAGTTGTCCTATTACTTTATAAGGACCAACTTTTTGAGCTAGAAAGGCTTGAGTAAGTCCTTTCTTTTTCACAGGTATACAACAAAGAACTTTATTTCCTAGTCGAAAATTAGCACTAAGCCATTTTTTGTCAAACCTTTTTTTCGCCTATTCATGAGCTTTTCGAGAGTTTCTCTGGGCAGTATGTCTAGATACTTCCAGGTCTCTCGGGAATTGTCTATCCAATTCCAGCTAAGATTTTACTGGTAACTCTAAATCTATTGGGATTCTCTGTTCTCGTCCATACACTAAGTAGAACGGCGAAAATTTCGTAGATTCATTACACGTTGCATTATATGCAAACGTTGCCGCTGTCAAGCATTGGTCCCAATCTGTTTGGTCTGGGCTTGCAAACTTAGCAACTATTTATTTTAGAGTTTGATTACATCTTTCTGTAATCCCATTACTTTGGGGGTGATAAGGTGCTGTAAAACGTAGTTTATATTTCGATTTTTTGCTTGCCTCCTTGGCAAGTTTCAAAATAAACTGACGCCCTTGGTCACTTACAAACTCTTTAGGTAACGAATGCCTTAACAATATTTTGTCGCGTATTCCAGCAACAACACTTTCCGCGGTTGCTGTGACCACAGCTAATGATTCCACATAGCGACTAAAATGATCCACAAAGATTAAGGCATACTTATTGGCGTTATTTTTAGAGGGAACAAAGGGACCTATGAAGTCTATCCCTACCCTTTCAAATGGAAGACTAATTTCCTCAAAATTTTGCATAAGTCCATGCTTTAGTCCACGACGGACTCTATAAATTTGACATATTGAGCAACTGAGTACAAAGCGTCTTGTGTTTTTATACGCATTTTTCCAATAAAATCTAGATTTTATGGTTGCCCATGTTTTAGTCATACCTAAATGACCGCCAAACTCACTAGCATGAACTGAAGTTAGGACTTCTTTTCTGAGCTCTTTTGGTAAAACTAATCTCCAAGCTCTGCCTTCTGGCTTATAACCCGCAAAATACAAAATTCCGTTTTGTATACTGTAATCCTCGATATGAGGTACAGGAGCTTTATTTTCAGATTCTCTGTCTGACTCAGTCTGTTCTGCGTTTTCGATAAACCTGAGAACTTTTCTAAGCCAGAGATCTTCAATTTGCTTAGTTCTGAGGTTCTGACCTTCTAAAACGAGAATCTCTGAGCCCATAGACTCGGCTGACCCTACTGGAAACCTAGACAAGGGATCCACATCATTTGCTACTTTCTCTGGACGATGCTTTATAGTCATGTCCTGGGTTTGTAAAGCAAAAGACCAGCAAGCTAATCGCCCATAGGTGTCTCTCATTGAGAATAACCATTTCAACGCACTGTGATCTGTCAACACAGTGTAATGGATACCAGAAATATATTGTCTAAATTTCTGTACTGCATACACAACAGCCAAACATTTTTGTTCGCTCGCTGTGTAGCGTTTTTCTGTTTCAGTCATAGCTCTACTAGCATAGGCGATTACACAAGGCTTCCCTTCCTGAATTTGTACCAGGGTAACGCCTAAGCCATGAACACAGCTGTCACAGTGAATATCAGTTTCACTATTTTCTAGAGGATATCCCAAAATAGTACTTGTCACTAAGGCAAGTTTTAACATATCAAAAGCCTCTTGTTGGTTATCACTCCATACAAAAGGTTGATCTTTCTTTAATAATAAATTAAGGGGCATTGCTATTTTCCCAAAATTTTTCACAAAGCGTCTATAATAACCGCACATATTCACAAAGGATCTAATATGTGTTTGAATTGAGGATACAGGGAATTTAGTAATTGCAGTTACTTTTACTGGATTTACCTCGACTCCTTCACTGGATATTATATGTCCTAGATATTCAAGTTTGTCTGCTTCAAAGCGACATTTCCTTTTTTTCAACCTAAGATTTGCATTTTGAAGACATTGCAGGACAGCGCTTAGCCTTTGCTGATGTTCTTCAAATGTCTTTGCAAACACTATGAAGTCAACTAAGTAAACTAGAACCATGTTCCACTTAAGTCCAGATAAAACCATGTCCATCAAGTATTGAAAACTAGATGGCGCATTACACAAGCCCATCGGTAGTCTTCTAAACTGATATAAACCATCCGGCGTTACAAAAGCCGTTATCTCTTGATTTTTTTCGTTGACTTCTATAAGCCTGAGATCAAGTCAAGTACAGTAAAATACTTGGCACCACCTAGGCGATCTAATGCATCCTCCATTCTTGGGAGTGGATATGCATTTTTCTTGGTTACCGAATTTAATTTACGATAATCGATACATAATCGAAAACCGCCTCCCTTTTTCGGAACAAAAACTACTGGCGCAGCCCATGGGGAAATCGATTCTTCGATAATTCCTGCTTCCAAGAGCTCATTTACTTTTTCTTTTATTTTTCCGCGCTCAACAAATGACCCGCGATAGGGGTGGAGCCGTATAGGCTGCTGATCCCCTGTCTCTATTTTATGTTTGAACAGATCTGATTTTCCTACGTCTATTTCGTCGGTTACAAAAACGTCCGAAAATTCATCTACGATTTTAAGGATTTCGACCTGCTCAACATTGGTCAAGTTATCATCTAGTATAATTCCAGGTCTCTCTGTAGTCTTTCCGCCTTTTGCCTGACTACTTCTTTGCTCAGAGACTGAATTATTCTCGTTAAAAAGAAACACGTTTGCACCATTTTCACAAAGTTCTATGGTCGCAATTGTCGTGTTCTTTCCCAACATTACTGGAGTACGACCAACATTCGTCATCCATACCTCAGTTTCATGGTTTGCTACTATAGCATACACATAGGGTTGAACTATGTTCTTTTTGAACTGTAAACTTCGATTAGGACACATTATCACTGAGCCTTTTGAGATATCAGGTGTCTTCACCTGAACTCTCACAGAATTCCTCGGTGGAATTCTTACCGTGTTTCTCAATGAACATTTATAAACATTGTTTTCTTTCTCACGGTCGCAGACATAGTCGGCCGCAAGAATTTCTGACCCACATAGATTGGTCAAAAGTTTATTTTCTTCACATAGATTTTCCATTTTTTGAATTACTTCACCTAGGCTATTACTTAGCTTTGGTGTTTCTCTTAATTTCACAGGCATCTTTTCATCCAAACAAAGCGATGAAAGACGCCTAGTCCAGTCAGTCCCTAATAAAAGCGACTCTGGCAACTTAGGCATTACATAAAAGCCCCAAATTGACTTTTTCCCCTCATATGTGAAAATTAGTTCCACATAATTTGAGAGTATTACTCTTCCTGACGCAGTTCTCACTGACAGTGTAGGTACTGTGTACTCCTTATGTACACAGTTTCTCACTACTCTTAAGAACTTGGGACTAACTACTGAAATGTTAGACCCTTCGTCTATTCTCATAACGTATGTGATTTTTCCAAATAATAAACTTATTACTATTTTTGGTCCTAGGTGCCGATGTCTAAACGGAACAGGCATTGCTTCACCTTTTATACTAGTATGATGATTTTCTACCATACTAGATTTTATTTTCTTAGCGTTTTGCACATAGCAAAAAGCTTCCGGGGTTTTGGACGTTCCCCTTGCCCTTTTTAGTTTTTTGGAAACTCTGGGTTTTCCACTAAGTCTCCAGAAACGCCATAAATTGTGGAGCTCTTCACCACTGTTTGGGGAGCCTTAGGACAATCTTTGATGAAATGTTCTGTCTCTCTACAGCGATAACATCTACGCTCAAACTGGGGTTTTTGAAAGCACTGAGGCTGACTATACTCTGTTTGAGTAGAGTTGCGTGGTCTAAAATTCTGCTGTGAACTTCCCTGACGCCTATCGTCAAGTTCAGCTTTAGGAGCTGCCCGTTTGGGTTGCTAAGGTTTCTCCATCTTTCTTAACTTCTGCAAAAATTCATTTGCATTTCTAATTTCGAAACAGTGCATGATGTTCCGAAGTGAAAGAGGTAAACCTTTAATAAGTTTTTCCACTTGTTTCAGTGGAGGCATATTTGGGTCTATGATCCCAAAGTATCCCAGCTTCTTTGAAACACATTCCTTGGCAGACTTACATTCTCCGAATAGAATTTTGCTGGCCGCATGTTTCGCTTTTTTGCGAACGGATGCAGGGTCGTAAAATTGTGTGAGCTCATTTTTGAGCTCTGCCCATTAGGCCTGTTTATTCTCAGTTGTCAACTGCCGAATAAATCTAATTTGGTTAAATCTCCACCAGTCGAGGACTTCTCCCTCAATTAGCTGGTGAAAATTTATGATTAACAAACCTGCATCAACCGATGACGCTGCGCAAACGGCATCACACCGAACACAGAATGACTCTACGTCCATTTTTCCATCAAACTTGGGAATGGACCTTATCATTGACTTCTGATCAACCTGTACTATTACAGGGACAGCGTCGTTAGCAGCCATTCTTTTGGTGCTTTTGATAGAAAGCTAGTACTCTTCCCCTTTTTTATAGAGCCCTTGTGCCCGTTTTAGCGAGAGCCCTACCCCAGTTCGAAATTTCAACCTTCAGCAGAAGGATCTTTTTCTTGTTCTGGCTTGGACCTACCTCGCAGGTTAGACACGAGAGGGATATGACCGGGTTGATGTACTTACGTAGTAGCGACTTACAGAGTAAGCGTCCTAGTAAGCTCAGTAAAAAACACTGAGTTTTTCACTGGACAAAACACAAAGTTTTTCCAACACAAAGTTGTTTAGAACACACAGTTCTCACTGAAAGACACAAAATCTTCCTAGGGTGCTTGGGTTTTCTGAGATCACGAAGACCGGCAAAAATCTATCACCACTTGTAACGATTTGGCTTACCTTTTGCCAAACCGCTTACTTTTCCCTGATTGTTTAATGGCTCAAAAGCTTTCTTAATTTTTCTTTTAAATAAAACCAATGAACAAAACTAACCAAGAAAATCTCTCCCATACAACTTTAAGAAAAACTCAATTCTAACTTTGAACTGGAGCTTTTCCCGCTCCAATCCCAAAAACTCTACAAGGCCGATAACTGACCAAAAACCCTGACCGACCAAGTCTCAACTCTATTTTAGATTAAACAAATCTCAATCAAAATTGCTTAATGCAATAAATCTACTTTTATTTAAAACAAAATCACGTTATAAGGAAAAAAATCCTCTTGGCCCTGACGAACGGGAATTCCGCCTCAGAGTTCTGAGTACCAAAAAGGTAACTCGTCCTCATTACATAGGAGACATCTCCTTATGTAGGAAAAAGGGACAAAAGAACGAACCACATAGGGACAACTAATGGGAATAAAAATAACAATTCTCTTTGTTAACATAAATGAGACTAATAGTAATTCTTAACTATAGGGGAAAATAAGAAATACTATATTACATGATAATATAAAAAAATACAGTCAATCCTTACTACTAAATAATTTTTAGTAAGTCGTAACAATATGTTATTTAGTATGCTCAAATGTATTAGCATGGACAATACACGAACTATAACACCAAAGGTTATAAGACCACAACGGATATAAAATCAAACTTTTTTCTGACTTGATAATTTAGTTTTTAACTGGTAATAAGATCCGCAAATTCTTATCAGATGGGTTTAATTGTGTGTCATCAGGAAAACCCCTCAGCCACCTCACTTTTGATAATCATCCATCCACGAGAGACATTTTTCTCTATATGTTTTACGATTGGTAGTTAAAGGCCTTGTAAAATGAGCGGTATTCCATTTTAGCACATTTTATCTTAAGAGATGTTACTATCGAGCCATCACTATTTGAGCTTAATCAAAAATATAACCTCACTGCATATTCTTTATAATAGACCATTATGGTTCTATATCCGATATAAGGTGACATGGTTATGAGACGAATATATTTTATAACTATAGTGCATTGTGATGCACTGTACTGAAATTTTAATAGATTAAAATATTTTCGAGTTTCTGAATTTGTATTGAGAATTTCCAGTTACTTAATATTTCAGTACCCAACTCTGAAATCCACTTAGTCACTTCCCGGTAACGAAATGCTAACTCTTGTTAACTCAACTTAATGTATAGATAAATTATAAATGTAGTCGGCTAAAAAATTAAGAATACTTGCCCGAATAGGAACAATTGAAAAGGACCGGGAAAAGACGTGGGTTTGTAGAGCCAAGTAGAGGCGCCTAGATATAATATAACGGGTCAAGTTTGGATTAAATTTCTGTATGATGCAAAACAACTAAGAATACTTGACATAATAGAAAGAATTAAAAACAAAATGAAATGCTTGATGTAACAGAAAGCAGAATTTTAGAGCCAATCAGAAACTTGTAGAAAATGTCAAGAAATGACGACATGACACGAAGCTAGAAACGGATAGTGTTTGAAAACAGTAGCAGAAGATCTCATACAGTGCCAATTTGATGCACCGGATCAACTAAAAAAAGAGGTTTTCAAATTCAGTAACAACAGATTTCTTAGACAATTTTACTCTTTTTTGCTGTAGCATTTGTCTTTGTTCAGAACCATTTAAATGGTTCTAAAATCCCTATGTATGTAACTAGAGCTAGACATAAAAGAATAGTAAATCCTCTTCCGCCAATTTGAACGACGGAGATGACTATATCCCTCTGGTTGGTGTTGTTGGTGGTAGTGGGGATGGGAAAGATGGCGTGAGAGTTGGCGGTGGAGGGGGTGAGAGATAAAACTGCAACAGTTTTATTTAGCGGGTCTAAGACTAACAGATATCATATTTATGCTTATTTATTTATTATTAACTTATCTTATTTATTTATATATTATCTATCTTATCTTATTTATTCAGTATGAACCAAATATAGTGTAAAAGTATTTTGGATTTGTAGGTAACTTTCTTCCACTCGTTGACTCTTTTATCATCGAGAATAAAAGGACCTGAAAAATACCAAGAATGCCCCATTTCCGAAATTAAATTTTTTTTTCGAGTTTGGAGAGTGAGGGTGTTAATTTTAACAATGTATAAAATCAATAGCTTTGGCTTTTGAGAAGCAGTTGTTTAGACTATATTTTCGTTCCAACATTTCATTTGTAATACTGGACGAGACAACTACATCTCTAAATTTTGAAATCAGTTCGTTTTGGAAGAAGCTGGATGTACAAAATTTGCATAATTAAGTGAACGAAGAGTGGATATTTTTCGAAAATTATAATTTCGTAGACTTTCTGACATGTTGAAGACGCTTTTGTGAACGGAAAAAGTCGGAAAAAACTTACATTTGAGTAATTTGATGAATGCAAGGTAAGCAAATTTTTATTTTTCAAAATCTGAGAATACAATAACAACATGCATGTGGTCATTTGTAAATACATACAATGCAATGGATGACAATATTCAGCGTGGTTATAAGGTTTCACCTCAGCGCCGCTCACACACTACTCTCACGCTGCTCATTCATATTTGTCAAAGCTATACGACTGTGGCAAGGAGGCACTGGTTAATTTCTGATGACTCCTGTAGTGCTTCGAGGGAGATGGTCCAGGGTATGCCCTGGAAGGTGGCGAGATGGTCCGGGGTTTGGCTGGAGAATGAGGAGAGCGTCCGGAGTTAGCCTTGGAGTGGGTAAATGATCCGGGGTTTGTCCCGGAAAGTGAGGAGATGGTCCGGTGTTTGTCCTGGAGAGTTATGGGAGCGTCTGGAGTTTGACCTTGAGAGTGGCGAAATGGTCTGTGGTTTGTCCTGGAGAGTGAGGAGAGCGTCCGGATTTTTCCTGGAAAGTGGGGAAATGGTCCGGGGTTTGTCATGGAGAGTGAGGAGATCGTCCAGGGTTTTCCTGGACAGTGGGAAATAGTCCGGGGTTTGTTTTGGAGAGTGAGGAAATTGTTCGGGATTTGTCATGGAGAGTGGGAATTGGTCCGGGGTTTGTCCTGGAGAGTGAGGAGAGCGTCTGGGGTTTGTCCTGGAGAGTGGGAGATGATCCGGGGTTTGTCCTGGAAGGTGGCGAGATGGTATGGGGTTTGTCCTAGAGAGTTGGGAGATGGTTCGGCTTTACGAATTTATAAGTCAAGATTAGTTTCAATAGTTTTTTGAGCTGGATTGTGTGGAATGGGGACGAAACGAGTCAGAATAAGGAAAACTGAAAAAAATTGAACGAATCAGAATGTGGGGAAATGAAGACAATTGAGAGGGGTGGAGATGGAAGGGTTGAAACGATTCCGGATGGGAAATAATAGAAAAAATTGAGCTGGATTGTGTGGGAAGGCTTGACACGAGTCCGAATAGGGGGAAATGGAGAAAATTAAGTGGGACAGAAAATTACGGTTTGAAACTAGTCGGAATGGTGAAAATGGAGAAAATTGAGCCGAATTGTGCTGGAAGGGCGGAACGAGTCCGAATGGGAGAAAATGGATAAAATTGAGCGGGACGGAGAGTTAAGAGTCGAAACGAGTGCGAATTGCGAAAAATGGAGATAATTGAGCTGGATTTTGAGGGAAGGTCGGAACGAGTCCAAATAAGAGGAAATGGATAAAATTGAGCGGGACGGGGATTTAAGGGTCAACACGAGTCCGAATAGCGAAAAATGGAGATAATTGAACTGGATTGTGTGGTAAGGGTCTAACCGAGTCCGAATCAAAGGAAATGGATAAAATTGAGCGGGACAAAGAGTTAAGGGTTGAAACGAGTCCGAATGACAAAAAATGGAGATAATTGAGCTGGATTGTGTGGGAAAGACTAGTCTAAACGAGTTCAAATGGAGACAAATGGAGAAAATTTAGGGGTAAAATGAGGGAAAGATTGAAACGAGACCAAATGGGAATAAATGGTTAAAATTGAGTGGGACAAGGAGGGAAAGGTCGGAACAGGTCCAAATAAAGATAAATGTTAAAATGGAGAAGCATGAGGTCCGAATTGAAAAACAGAAAATTGATTTTGGTAAAGTGGAAAGACTAGGATCAACTCCTAATAAAAAAAAAGGAGTGAAAAATTGGGAACAAGTCCGAATTGAAAAATTGATAAAAATTTTATGTATGTATGAAGTATTTTTAACTTAAACGAAGATATTTAACTTATACATAATAAAGATTTCTTGCAATGCTTAACTTTAAGCATAGTTTTTATTTAGTTCACCAAAATAAATGCAGAATAAATATAATGATTTCATTCAGATTTTTATTATAATTTATTATTTTTATTATTCAACTACTCACCATGTTAAATGCTAATAATTATTTGTCGAACAAGGGCAAAGTGTATTAATATAAACAAAACAGTTTATTATATAGTAGTATGTAGGGGATGATTTTCGCTCCACCACCGCTTTTAAAGCCACCGACCAACACACCGACCAAAGACTTTCCACCGCCCACCGACCTTTCACCCTAAGAGCCTAAGACCCTAAGTATTAAAAGAACCAAAGTTTTTTCACCATTCGCCCTAAGTCGCTTTCACCCTAAGACACATTCACCCTAAGTCGCTTTCACCCTAAGACCCTATCACCCTAAGTTGCTTTCACAATAAGACACATTCACCCTAAGTCGCTTTCACCCTAAGACCCTATCACCTTAAGTCGCTTTCACCCTAAGACACATTCACCCTAAGACCCTATTACCCTAAGTCGCTTTCACCCTAAGACACATTCACCCTAAGACCCTATCACCCTAAGTCGCTTTCACCCTAAGA
>NIPM01000164.1:360671-405625 GCA_002738285.1 Holacanthella duospinosa | reverse complement strand
AATTCTCTTCCGACCTGCTCCAAGAAGACGTTTCCGATTTTTCATTAAACCCTTTTTCCTCTGAATAGAAGCAGAACATCCTGGAACATAATGTTATTAACGGACGGTTTCCGACATTAATTTATTTTCATATTGCAAATTTTAGTTAGATTCATAATTAAGCACATGGCATTGAGATTTTTTAACTTACTCAATCTTTCTTCCTGTCGTTTCCATTCACGGACCCGCTTCTCATCAATATTGAATTTTCGTGCAGTCGCTCTTCCACTTGTGGTTTTTGCATAATTTACAACTTGAATTTTGAATTCTAAGTTAAAATGTCGTCTTTTCTTTCACTCTTCCATGTCACATTCAAATAAGTTAACTTTGAGATTGTAAATTGGAAATTTATTTGAAACTTGGCGCTACAATTAATTTACCCCAATTAAAAGCCGCGGCTTCTATTCGAGGGCGGCTTTTAGCACAAACTCGGAGAAAGTTCTGCGGCTACTAAACGAGGTGCGGCCTCAATTGGAGAGCGGCCTCTATTCGAATAAATACGGTATTCTAGTGGACACAACCACACTTAGGTAGACCACTAATTGAAGGAAGTAAATTGTGGTTTCGGTGTTAAACGATAATAAAATCATTGAAATATGATGATTTGTGAAGATTCATCTTCAGTGAGTAATTAAACTTTAAGCTAAAATTCAAACCCAACAAACTAGCGCTTGCTATTGTTCTTTTCAAAATCAATTTAGCGCCATGTTTAAATTAACTTCACTTGCCTGCTTCCTATTTGTAATAGGAATTACACTTGCAGATCGGTATGAAGTAAGAGAAAACTTTGTCAGGTTCTACGATTACCCCTTACACAAAGGTATGATTGTAATGCTGTAACTACAAGCCTAATTTGAGCAAAAAAAAATGAATTTTTACATATGAAACTTTTCTAACAAATCCGAAATTTCTTGAGTAAATAATTTTATCTACAGTAGAGAATTTATTTATGATCACTAATAAAATTCATTAATTAATGAATCTTTTTTTTTGTTTTATTTTGATGTAGGTGACTCTTGGAAGGTAGACTTACCAGGTAATGATGCTTGTGTGGACTTTCCTAAAGAAGCAAACCTTCGAGTATCATCAATCCTGACATATGGGAACTGTGTGGTCTTGTATAAAGAGAACGACTGTGAAGGGCGGGGAATACGATTTGAAGACTTTACATATGGATATGACTCCTTCGCTTACCTTTGGTATGCAGACAATTCACATAAGTCTCTTCGTAGATGTCATATTCAAGCAACTACAGGATTCTCTACGGGAAGGTCAGGATATATCGAGACATCCACACAACCTTCACGCCACTAAAAGTTCAACTCATGACAATTAGCTAACACAAGTTGAGCTAATTCATTTCATAAAAATTATCTCATTGTAATTAGTTCAGAACAAAATTCAATGAAATCACACCATTGAGATGAATAAATTTAGAGTAATCATGAAGTTTTGAACACTATTTTTAGATTTATTCTAATCATGAATTTATATTCTTTTCTCATTATAATCAAAAATTTTCTATTTATTAACCATGAACAACTTTAGTTAAAAAAAAGAGTTATGTGATTGTTTGTATCGCCCTGGAACTCCATCACCTACATATTACAACCACTTGGTGCTATCTAGTCATATTAACACTTAATAATTTGCTCCAAAACTATGCTGGCTCTACTTTGTTACTTTTGGGGAGTTGCTGCTCGAAACACACTAATTTCAAGATTTACTAAATTTACAAACACTTGGTGCTAATCATAACAATTGTTGCTACTTTGATAAATCCATTGTTCTTTTCTCCAATTATTATTAGCTCAACTTATCTTTATGTTGTTCCATGTATATTTTCGTACTTACATTGATCTACTTGAAAATGACTCTACTGCTTTATAAACACCATTGTTGCTACTTTGATAAATCCATTGTCTCTGGTTCTGGAAATCTAGATACATCTCCTTCCATTTCATTCTGTTGTCAAGTATTTCACGGTGGTTATCATAAAGTAGACTTAATTTTCAATCAAAAATTTAATAAACAGCGTTTAGCGGTATATGGTTTTGTTACTGCTGATAACGCAGCTACTTAGGCTTGATACTTTAGCTACCAACAACGGTTCATACCTCCACTACCAAGATATGATGCGTCAGGTTTTGGTTTCATGAATACCCATATCTTCATGTTATGGGTTAATCTATGAGTGGTTCCACTATTCCCGCGGTTTATTGGTTTATTTAATTATAACAGTTAGAATGACGATAAATGGTTGTGAATGAGCTACATNGTTAGAATGACGATAAATGGTTGTGAATGAGCTACATTGCATAAATAAAATTGATTTACTTAAGTTCAATATTTCCTGTTTAGATAATTTAGGTGAAATACTACTGCTATTTACCAATTTGTTAATTTGACCGCAAAAGTAGGTGCACTTTGTGGAAGATTCAATTTTTAATATAAAGTGTCGAGGCCANATCTTCATGTTATGGGTTAATCTATGAGTGGTTCCACTATTCCCGCGGTTTATTGGTTTATTTAATTATAACAGAATGACGATAAACGGTTGTGAATGAGCTACATTGCATAAATAAAATTGATTTACTTAAGTTCAATATTTCCTGTTTAGATAATTTAGGTGAAATACTACTGCTATTTACCTATTTGTTAATTTGACCGCAAAAGTAGGTGCACTTTGTGGAAGATTCAATTTTTAATATAAAGTGTCGAGGCCACTCGGAGATTACTTACCATTACCATGCAGAATATGTGAATGTTTTTATTTTATTTTTTCACACATAGATTGTAAGTAATCTATCTAATAAATAAAAAGATAAAAAGCGTTCATATATTCTGCATGGTATGGTAAGATGCACCATCACCATCTTGTATATCAGTGACCAAAGTTCGGGAAAAGGGAGGTTTTTCGTTCTATCCGTCTCAAACAGGTAATGAGGTTTTTCTATGACAAATGTTTTACCATACAAAACATGCATTTCTTACACTGAGCTCTTCAATTGTTGACACCTGCAAAGACCTCAAGCTATTCAAATCTCCGCAACCACAGGAAAACCGTCCCAAATGGTTTGATAATGACTGCAAAATACTTAAAACCGAAAAAAATCAGTCGCTGAGGATTTTACGTAGAAATACTGACAGTGGAAGGATGAAATAGCTAGCCAAAGAATACAAATAGAACCTAACAACCAGAAAAAGGATAACTTCATTTCTCAAATTTCTCTGCAACTGAACCATTCTTACAACCCGGCCAAGTTCTGGAAAGCGGTAAAATACTTCGGACGCACCTCAGAACCCACAAACAACATATCGGCAATTCAATGGCATCGGCATTTCAGCAGTGTGTTCAATCCCAAAAACTTCGAATCGGTCAAGTCCCTGTACTCCGAATGCGTAATTGTTACCGACCCAACCCTAGACAGAGAATTCAATGCTCTCGAGACACATGGTCAACAAATCACTGAAATCTGGGAAAGCACCTGGCAAAGATGTAATACCGAACAGTGTATGGAAGATAAGTCCGACTGTTCTTTTGCTATACTTAAACAGCCTTTTCCAACTATGTTTTCATTCNTGTTCTTTTGCTATACTTAAACAGCCTTTTCCAACTATGTTTTCATTCAGGGAAAGTCCCCGTTAAATGGTGCAATGCATTAATTTGTCCAATACTAAAAAAGGGTTCAAGAGAAGTCTCCGGGAATTATCGTCCTATCTCTCTACTGAACAACACACTCAAACATATTACTAAAATTTTAGATGCTAGGCTGTTGGAGTAGATAGCCAAACACAACATCGTATCTGACTTTCAGGCAGNTATTACTAAAATTTTAGATGCTAGGCTGTTGGAGTAGATAGCCAAACACAACATCGTATCTGACTTTCAGGCAGATTTCCGGAAGAGAAGATCTTGCGTTGACCACGTTTTCACTCTTATGTCTATGGCACAGATCCAACTCCTCAAAGAAAAGGAATTTTATGTTTGCTTCGTTGATCTTTCTCAAGCATTTGATACTCCTAACCACAACCTCTTACGGAAGGTTCTCAGAAACTTAGAGTTGTCCACTAAATTCATCCGTGTATTCAAATATATATACGAGAATGCAGGTGCGAAGATTTCCACTTCTTACGGTTTAACGGAAAGAATAAAAATCATGAAAGGACTCCTTCAAGGAGAATCTGTAAGTCCCACTCTCTTTAACCTCTTTATAGAGGAATTGGTGAACATATTTGATGGATGTCTCCTTACCGGCTTTCGACTCCATTCGCGATCTGTACATTTGCTTCTTTATGCGGACGATCTAGTTCTCGTTGCTCAGGCACGAGAACTCCTCCAACTGAAGATGAATCTCACTGCNGGCTTTCGACTCCATTCGCGATCTGTACATTTGCTTCTTTATGCGGACGATCTAGTTCTCGTTGCTCAGGCACGAGAACTCCTCCAACTGAAGATGAATCTCACTGCTAACTTCTTCCACTTACGAGGCCTCCAGGTCAATTTTTCTAAAACAAACGTACTTGNGAAGATGAATCTCACTGCTAACTTCTTCCACTTACGAGGCCTCCAGGTCAATTTTTCTAAAACAAACGTACTTGTGAAACGGCGTTCTGGAAGGGTGAAAAAAGAAGATAAGTTCTTCTGGAGAGGCATCCCAGTACAGACTACAAAATCCTATATGTACCTTGGCATAATTTTTCAATCGAATGGGTCGTTCAACCTCCACTCCAAATCGGCTATTGGGAAAGGTATTGCCCCGAAAGGCACTGTATTTCACACACTAGTCAGGATGAAAACCCTCGACTTGCAAACCTCGAAATTTCTCTTAAATTCCATTGTCAAATCAACTACCTTGTACGGCTCAGGGGTGTGGGGATCACAACACACAAATGAAATAGAAAGGGTCCAACAGCCATACTTTAAGAGACTCCTTCATCTTCCTTTCAGTATAAGTTGAGTTAAAGTTTACGAAATCGTATCCTCTTGATCGCCATAAGCCACTCCAACTTTGCGTAAATTTTCGAAAACGAGAAAAGTTGAAAACTTTACGCAAAATCACACAAACTATTGGTATACCCCTACTATGTTAAACATCAAAATCAAAAAAGTTGCCAATATCTCATTATGTCACCTTCGCTTTATATCACCAAAAATTTGGGCTCCCTTGGGGGTGACATTAAACGAATTCCACTGTACTTCCAATAAGCCGGAAGTTGACGTATAGTATTACTAAGGTGACAGTGGTTACATGTAATACGTTGTCACTTTCAAAGAACTCACTTCTAAGGTACAGACACCTATAAATCAAGTATTTAGGACCATAGATGGGCCCCCTCCGCGGAGGGCGGAGGGGAGGGGTGGAGGGGTACATTTTTAGTGGAGGGCGGAGNGGACCATAGATGGGCCCCCTCCGCGGAGGGCGGAGGGGAGGGGTGGAGGGGTACATTTTTAGTGGAGGGCGGAGGAGTGGAGGGGTGAAATCTGCTCGGAGGGATGGAGGGGTGGAGGGCAATTCTGCTTGGTGAAGGGCGGAGGGGTGGATGACTAAAGTTTAGCTGGGAGGCTGGAGGGGTGGAGGGGTGGATGGCTAAAGTTGATCTGGAGGGGTGGAGGTTTATTATTATACGTGGAGGGCTCTTATGTTCAACGGAGAGCGGAAGGCTGTGGAGTCTATTTACAGAGCAATAGAGCCATTTTGAACCCGTAATCCTTGTACAATTCATTTATTTTGTTTTGGTTGTGTTCCGGTGTATTCAATATTTAATAAAGTAAACTTATTTAATTACAAAAACAACACTACTAAAATAAAAATAAAATCGAATAGAAATTAACCAAAAATTATTGCGGGATGGATCCAATCCAGTAGGAGCTGTTGTAGGCGGACGTGGATAGGTGTTTGTTGAGTGGTGGAAGGTGGAGGGGTCAACTTACCTCGAAACGGTCTTTGCTGATTGGAGGGCGGAGGCGTGTAGGGATTAATTTAGCTTGGAGGGGTGGAGGGGTCAATTTAGCTTGGAGGGGTGGAGGGGTCAATTTAGCTTGGAGGGGTGGAGGGGATAATTTAGCATGGAGGGGTGGAGGGCTCATCCCGTGCCCATCTATGTTTAAGACTTAATAAAATACCACAAAATTAGAGTAGCTAATAAGATTTATTTACATAAATATATTACAGCTTCTCATGAAAAGAAACAATAAATGTCACTAGTTAGAGGATTCAACGTCTGAAAAGTTCAAACATGAGGCTATCGCTCCACGCAATTCCAGTTTTACTTTGTACTCCTCAATTGCTTTTATTAATGGGGTCAAAGGTAACACGAATAATATCATCGTTTTGGTCATCAGTTATAATCATATGACCCCGGTGGGTGAAAACTGCATGAACTGGGCAAAAGCAAGCAGAACAAGTTTTAAGGTCTGCATCAAAGATGAGGTCAGTAGACTTTCCTGTAGGAATACGTGGGCCAGTTTTTCTGTATTCAAGTTGAGTTACTCGATAACCCACTTTGTAGTCACTGTTCCAAGAACCGTGTAAAGCGATAAAGGCATCACCCTTGGAGGAACATGGAAAAGAACCCTGAACGGACTCACAACCAATTCCATTGTAGAATTCAAATCCTAGTGGTGCAGAGTGGGCAGGAATTAATCCAATTGGTGGAATGTTCTGTCAACAAAAATTGACGAGATAGTTAATTTAGAATTGTTTAGTCAGGATTAATACGCATGCGTAGACATGCATTTTTTTTACTATTTCTTACATTTGAAGCATTTCGACACCACTCGTCAGTGTGGACTCCATCATCCATATAATTTGGATCTGCAAATTGTGTTCCCCTAGCGTAACCTTCCAGAACATCCGTACTCCAGCAGAAAGGATATCCATGGTTACCATTTGTTTCAAATCGATGAATCTCTTCGGCTGGATTTGTATTATGAATATCACCTCCTAAATCGGCTCTCACTAGTCTATCTCTAGCATTTCCAGCTCCCCAAAGTACATAATTTGAGTCAAAACCAAGAGCGACTTCGTTTCTGACACCTTCAGCGATAATCTACAAATAGAAATAATAATTAATGATTTAATAATTTTTATAACAAGTTTTTATAAAGAGAAATAGGTTTTATGTATCCAAAAGGTCATTGACCTCTTGAGGTTGAGGAATTTCATTAGTAACAAGATTGTTAAAAAATTTACCTCTCCATCCTTGCACTCAATTGGAAATTTTGTTGGATCGAGTCTAAATCGTCTGATCAAGGCTCTTTCTGGATCATAATCAAAATTAACCGCTGACCCAATACTAACGATGAGATTTTCCTCTTCGTCAATCAAAAGTGTTCTGGTTCTATGTTGTTTTTTGGCTGGAATATTTTGAATAACAATTTCAGGTTTTTCTGTGATCAATTTCCGAGTTCCAGCGACATAAGGCCATCGAAAGACTGTAGTTGAGCTTGAAGCGTAGAGAAAATTTTTATGATGTCGAACACCGTGGTTAAGTTCAAGGTCTAAATCTTCTACAAGAACCGTTGTTATGATGCTGAGGCCTCCATCTTCGTTTTCAACTTCGGTGATAGCGGTTACGCTACTATCGACATTTGAAACAACTAAAATGTCTCCTGATGAGTCAACAAAAAGCCCACGTGCACCTGGAATGACTGCAATTTTTTCGCCATTGTACGGTGGCTTTGTTTTAAATTTTGACTCGCAGTTGAGACCAATAGCAAGACTTAGAAAAAGTAAAAATTTGAACAAGTTTTGCGACTTCATCTTTGTGTCTTTCTAATTTTGACACTTCTTAGTGACTGATTCTGAATTACAAAAATATAAATTGTCACTTATTTTTATAAAATTGTCAAACGGATGATGAAAATTTGATTAAAAACCACTTGACTGTTATGCTCTAGCAAATTAATCAGCTAAATTATTGTCTCGGTAATAAATGACATCAACCTCCGATAAGCTGCAAAAGTTCGAGATAAATCTTCAGACTCAACAAGAATTTTACTAAATCGAGAATTAATATAATCCATTGTGATAAAATAGTGAAATTAATTAAAAATCCCTATTCTTGTGTGCTTAATGAAGAGTTTTATTATTGTAAGCTATTCGAATGAAGTGTTTAATTTTTTTGTTTTTGATTAATATACAGTTTCAATAGCGATAACGTTTACCACCAGGTAAACGGCAGGCTATTTCAGTAGTAGGAAGGTAGTCTGATTGTCGTGTCTCTCTTTCTGTCCAATTGTAATCAAAAATTTACGCNAGTTTTTTGTTTTTGATTAATATACAGTTTCAATAGCGATAACGTTTACCACCCGCAGGCTATTTCAGTAGTAGGAAGGTAGTCTGATTGTCGTGTCTCTCTTTCTGTCCAATTGTAATCAAAAATTTACGCCCAAATGGTCGATGTTCAGCACCATATGACTATTGTTGCTGAGACCATAGTAACTTTCAGTTGATACCTCGAGTAGAAACGGTTAGTAGCACAGCTTCCAACAGCTGCTAGCTTAGATACTAACGGTTGATACTTTTGCTACCAATTTATTTTACTACAGTTATCAACGGTTGATACCTTATATACAAACGCTTGACACATCAGGTTAAAGTTTCATGCATATGATCGCCACCTAAACGTTTCCACGGTATGGATTAGTCTACGAGTGGTTTTTACCGTTACTACGGTTTATTATGTAACTAAACTACACAATCCAAACTGAATAGTTTTACTGCGACATTTCAAGTCTTCCCAGATGAATGTCTACCGGTGTTTTAACGCCTACACATTGCCCAAGATGGCGCAATTTTGTTGTTATCATGATTTTTGTCTCGCCATTGTCAATATAACAACTAAAATGTTAATGATTAATGAACCTAGTCAATAAATAATAACAAACGTAAGTCAAAGTTAACAAATACAACTGAATTCCTCTATTGAATAATGGCAAAATTCTATTAAACCCTAAAAGGTTAATTTATGCCTATCTGGAAAACAAACAGAAACATAGTTTGACATATTTATCAATTAATTATTTATTTTACGATTTCATGAAAAATTTCTGTGGTTTAGTGAAATTCAATCCTATTGTTCACCCACAATCAGAATTAATCATGTTTTGATAAATTTGCCTTTATATAGTAAGTAAGGTTTCTTATGGTGATTAACGCCTTCATTGGTTAATACTGGACCAATATGGTGATGACAACTAGTACTATCTGTAAATGTACAAGGGAAACTATTAGAATGAAATTTTTTTATGGAAATAAAGTAAATGACATATCGTTTTTATAATATTTGGCAACAGGAACCAGTTCGTATACTCTGTTAAGGAAATTACTAGAGGATTTGACATGGGAGAATGACTGAAGAAGGGTCTGACACGTGACGTTGGATATTTTTTGTAATTGATACACACCGTGGTTCTTTTAGAATTGATACGAAAGGTCCAATTAGTACCCAACGCCTATGAATTAGGACACATGCTGACACAATTTGTAGCGCCGAGAACGAATCCGAAGCAAATTGTACTTGATTCATCGAAAAAAAAATTTTTTTTCCCAGAAAGTCAAAGTACAGAGTTATTATTTTTATTCTGACAACTTCATATGATACTTCATACGATGAGAAATTCAATATTCGTTTTGTACGAGTAACATCTATCTAAACAAACCGATGTTTTCACTTGTAACTTTACTTGTTACAAAATAATGTACACCCCTGATCAAAATTATAAAACAGAAGGAATCTACTTTTGGTCCTATCTCTTTTGCTAAAGAAAGTCCTTGTTTTATTATTATGCCCAATGAACATTGTTCAGAAATTGTCCAGTTATATGATATTTTTTACAAAAAAAGAACTGAAAAGTAAGATCTTTAAAGAGACCAGATTCTTTACCCATGTCATCATAACCTTGATGTCATCATAACTTTGATTTATTGAAAATAAAAAAAAATTTTTGAACTTAATTATGAGACGCCTATTCTTTACTTTAAGTGTCTCATGATTATGTTCCAAAAACACTTCGATTTTCAATAAATCATAACTTTTTAGCCTTTCATCCTAGAGACCTGATTTTTCCTCATGGTTCTCTACTTTTGCATGTTCTTTCATAACATAACATCATTTGACCCAAAAAAAAATTTTATGTAGCGCCATAAGTTGAACTTAAGTACCATAAAACAAACTTTTTCCAGCAAAGTGCACGAACCAAAAGTAACTTCTCTCAGCTTTTATAATATTATCTAGTACTGTACACTACTAATAGATAATTATTATTAAAATTTAGTATTGTGAGATTAAAACAGGCACGGTGTATGTATGTTCACTGGTGTCGAAAGGCTATCTTCGCAATCGATCAACGTGTGGGTGAGAAAAGTTTAATTATCATATGAATTAAATGGATCCATTTTATTTTGTCTAGGATGACTCTCTCTAGAGAGCATAATGAGCATGTGTTTAAGGGCCATATGGCACCTCGGTTGAGTTCAGTAGAACTCCCCAAGGGACCTCTCTACATAAAGCAAGAATAAATTGAGAATTAGAATGAATCTACTTGGAGTTCGAACGGTGGATGAGGTTTTCATTGGATTTGGATGAGTCCCTGAGCCATAGGAGACGAAAGGGGGGACTACTCTTCATTGTTGTATGAAAGACCTTTGTAAAAAAAAAAAAAAAAAAAAAAAGTCTGGCAAGTGCCATAAGGACTCCATTCACTTGTCTCATCATCAAAGGGATGGGAAAAGGACCAGGACTTATCCATATGGTCAAGGATCACACCCGGTGTCTCACTAAAATGAGAAACCTGCTGATGAAAACAAGTGATTTAATTGGGCGGACCTTAGTGACAGACTGTTTGATCAACAGGGGAAAGTTGTGTAGATAATTCTTAGTTTTCTCAACAATGAACAAATCCAAATCCATCAAGAACTATTTTGGATTAGTAGTAGTCTAGGTCCTAAATTACAATTCTACAGCTGAGTAAATTGTAGGAAATGGGTTTCAACTTTTGAACTTGGGGAAGAAAATTTATACATTAATAGGGGGAGGGGGGTGAGGTATGAAAAGTAAGTTATTTTTTTTTTGGTTGAAATCTGTTTAAAGTTTAAAGTTTCGAGACTGAAATGTATGTGAAATTGTTAAGATAAGAAGTTGTAGTTTGCCGGAAGAGAAAGTAAAGTCTGAAGACTCAAACTTTCACCATTGAGCCTTTTGTATTCTGAACACGTCAGGATAAAAATCACTTTTCTTGGCACTTAGTTTATTTCTCTTGAATCCCCTCTGGGATTTTCTCAAGAGAGAAAATGGACTTGAATTGAATTAGATTACTACACGCCTAGTTGGGTTTTCTACAAACTTAATTACTACTTTCACCCCCAAAGAAGAAAATAGGAGAGAAACAATCTTAAATCTGGATGTAATCCAAAAAGCCACACGAAAATGAACTCTTAGAATACTAATTACAACACTTTCTCTAAATTATTTAACATTTTCATTTTTCTCTACAAACCCAACCCTCACCACCAACTTCATTTTTCAACAATTTTCTTTAAATACTATGTATACAGTACTGGAAACATTTATAGACGAGCGAAAAGTTACTTATTATGGCACATACTAGAACCTACTTTGGCACTTACTTTGTTAGAAAAAACAATCTCAACTAAAATTAGCTAAAATTATGATCAATTATTCACTATGTGAAACTTTTTTGGTTGCAAATGACTTTTTTTTATGAAATAATATTGAAAAGTAGGGAAATCCAATTTAAAAAAAAACACTTATAAATTTTCAAGGTCGTAGGATCCGATTTATAACGATATGATTTATTTAAATAAAAATCAAATTTTTCAAACATAATTCTGAACCTGAGACACTAGTAAGGCATAAACAGGATCAGAATTATGTTCTAAAAAATTGATTTTTCAATAAATCATAATATCTTTTCACCCTTTGATCTTAATCCAAGAGATTTGAGTTTTCTAATGTCTTTCCTTACTTTTCAATGTTCATTCATAAAAAATATATATATTATTTGAATCTAAACATACTAAGTAATGAAGAAAAATTGAATTTTAGTATAGCCAATGACTTTTGTTAACAAAAAACATATGACTCAAAAGTAACTTCTCATTCGTTTATAAATGTGTCCAAGACTGTATTTTCAAATGAGAATAGCACACAGTTGATACTTTTTGTTAGAAAGTTTTCCACTTTCACTGAGCTTGAGAGGTAGAAAATAATATTGTTATTATTATTCCAAAAGACTCAAGCACTGCGGAATTTCCCATCAATTTTTTTTTTTTTTTTTTTTTTTTTGAGCAGAAGTGAATTTAAATTTTTGTAGAGAAAGTTTCTTTCCTATGTAAGGAAGAAGAAGGGCTTTCTCTCTATACCTATGAGTCTGACACTTTGAGACAGTTTTCCTTTTGTGTGGTGTGAGATAATAAATCGTCTGGCTTGTAATTGGTTGGTTGTGGGTTCCCGAAACCCGTCCCTCCGGAAAGGAACCGGATTTATTATTTTAGACTCAAGAGGGAAAACCCGGGCAGTGCGCCTTTTACCCTTCTCCGCCCCTAAAATTCCAAAAAGAAACTTTCACTTTCATCCGCCTTTCATAGGGTCATCTCCAGGTTTTACTTAAAACCTTACTCCCTATCATTCTCTCCTTAGGATTCAACCGGATCAACAGCTTTCACGACAACTTTCTCTTAATCTTAACACCAGACGACATCCATTATTATAAGACTTAAGTCAATTTTTTTACATATTGTCTAATAAATTTTATTCCTCCAAAAAAAAAATTCTTTTTTTCATCAACTAGTATATTTATCTGGTAGTAGAATAACTGAAAAAGAACTCTCAAAGTTTTAGTATTTTTCATTTATAAGTAGTGTTTCTTGTGTGAACTGCATGAAAAACTTCAAAAAAAATTGTATCATTGTGTCAACATATACAACATTGGAAAGTGATGGGTTAAAATTTTATTAAATTTTTAATAAATTTTAAATGAAAACCAGTTGAATTCTGATACGAAACTAAAGTCAACAATTTGAAACAAAAAAAGCGGAAAAAACCAGTGTGGATATTTCAAAATTTGAAAAAATTAAAAAAAAATGGAAGCTTTCCCGCCACTTTCATTTGGACAGTCATCATTAATGACTATTAGTGACTTGATCAATCACCACCATCATCATCTTACTGATTCTGTTAATTCTGGACTTACTACTCCTGGTGACGTGAAACCAAGTTCAAATTCAATTATCAATCGTCTCCATGGTAATACTAACGGTAATGACATTAGTACAGAGCTTCAACGTCATTCATTTCGTGATTTTCATATTTCTTCTTCACCTGTAACAAACCCTATACTTTTTAGAAATACTTCACGTAAACATGATTCATCAGCTCAAAATTCACCAATTGGACCACCGTATCAACTCCATCATCCAACACCAATAACATTTCCAAATTCAACTCATTCACCACAACAACCACCGCATCAATCTGTACAACTTCCAATGCATCATTCCCGATTTCATCCCTATGGACTTAGTTTTGGAACACGTTTTGGTGGAGCAACAATGAGTGCACTCAATCATCCACCAACAAGTATTGGTACAATGGTTGATATTATGCGAAATGAAAAAGGACGTTATGGTAACAATGGTCCAAGAAGTAGTATTTCTGATGATGACTGTGACAGTGAAGATACAAAATGTGAACTGCTGGATGTAGGTCGTGAGAGATCATCATCTGTAAATACGATCATTTCTTCTAGTAGTGATTCTGAAGGATTTAGTCAAACAATGGCTCGTTGTCATGAAATTACCTCATCATATCTAACTAATCCTAGTGGAAAAGGCGCAGTAGTTCAAAAAAATGGAACTGATGAGAATAATCAACCAACTATTGCCTCACTTCAGGTCAATTCAGTACTACCACCAGAAAAAAACAATCGTAAAGGTCCTATAAATAAAGTTACTTCATCTTCTAAAAAAAATCGTCAAGGAAAAACTGTTCGACTCAATATTAATGCAAGAGAACGACGTCGAATGCATGATTTAAATGATGCACTTGATGAACTCCGTGGTGTCATTCCATATGCTCATTCACCTTCTGTAAGAAAATTGTCAAAAATTGCAACACTTTTACTTGCAAAAAATTTTATTTTAATGCAAAGTAATGCATTGGAAGAACTTCGACGAATAATTGCGCATATGAATCAATCAGCAGGAATTCCAATTCCAACACCAGCTATTATGGCTGCTTTTGAATCATCTACAACTCATCATGCGCAACATCAAAATTCTTCTAGTCATGTCAATGAAGACAGTAGAGTCTCACTTTCCCCTCATGGAATTTCAGGATCACCGTTAACCTCACCTTTGGGTGGAGAAAAGGCAAGTCTTCGATCACCATTGGGTTTGGCTTCCTACGCCTCATAAGATTCAATCCAACTTTCTCCATTTTCTTCTCTTTTCTTCAAAAATTATCTAATATTATACTAGATAAAAATAAATATTATGTAAATTCTGGTTTAAAAAAAAATCAAAATCGTTCCGTATGGATTTAAATTTATGCTCGTTTGGCCATGGTTAAGCTTAAATCAGCTATTTAAAAAAGATACCGGCGACTCAATGAACATATAATTTTCTGTGGTAAAAATGAATCTCATCAAAATCCATAGATTTACTGATACTATTAATAATTTAAATCCTAATGTGTATGAAGCAATAAAAAATTCAAGTGAAAACATGATTGTAGAAAATTATATTATAAAATATAAATACAAATTTAAATTTAATTTTAAACAAATCTTAATCAATCAAAAAAAAAAGTTGTGAAATAAATTATTAAAATTGGAATCATAATAATTCATTTCTAAATTGAAAGTTTAGCATTTAGCATTTAGCATTTAGCATTTAGCATTTAGCATTTAGCACTTATTAGCATCACCAGGGTTAAAAAAAAATTTTTTTTTTTTGCCAGTATTTTTACGAATTGAAACCAAGGAGTTATGAAAGATGTTTACAAGTGAATCCATAGACATAAAAAACGTAATCCAATTTTGTTGTTGAAGTTAGTTGAAAAGAGAAAGCTTTTTTGATGNGACATAAAAAACGTAATCCAATTTTGTTGTTGAAGTTAGTTGAAAAGAGAAAGCTTTTTTGATGTAGGGAAAGTCCACTTGAGGCAATTTGTCCAGAAAATCCTGTCTTTTATCCATGAAAAGAGGACAAATGATGATACATTTCCCTTGGGAGTTAACTTTGTCACATTGTAAACTATCTTCTAAGCTCAGGGGGTAGTTAACTTTAAATGTGACAAACAGGTCTGTTGGCTGTATGTTTTCTTAAGGATACGACATACAGTCTCATAATTTAAGGTTCCAATGAGTATAAATTCATGTCCATAAATCCAAAACTCCTGTTGTCTGGCAGGAAAAAAAATTTTTTTTTTTTTTTTTTTTTTTTTTTATAAAAANTTGGAATCATAATAATTCATTTCTAAATTGAAAGTTTAGCATTTAGCATTTAGCATTTAGCATTTAGCATTTAGAATTTAGCACTTATTAGCATCACCAGGGTTAAAAAAAAAANTAGCATTTAGAATTTAGCACTTATTAGCATCACCAGGGTTAAAAAAAAAATTTTTTTTTTTGCCAGTATTTTTACGAATTGAAACCAAGGAGTTATGAAAGATGTTTACAAGTGAATCCATAGACATAAAAAACGTAATCCAATTTTGTTGTTGAAGTTAGTTGAAAAGAGAAAGCTTTTTTGATGTAGGGAAAGTCCACTTGAGGCAATTTGTCCAGAAAATCCTGTCTTTTATCCATGAAAAGAGGACAAATGATGATACATTTCCCTTGGGAGTTAACTTTGTCACATTGTAAACTATCTTCTAAGCTCAGGGGGTAGTTAACTTTAAATGTGACAAACAGGTCTGTTGGCTGTATGTTTTCTTAAGGATACGACATACAGTCTCATAATTTAAGGTTCCAATGAGTATAAATTCATGTCCATAAATCCAAAACTCCTGTTGTCTGGCAGGAAAAAAAATTTTTTTTTTTTTTTTTTTTTTTTTTATAAAAATGTCTGGAAGTTGTCAGAGAGAAAGTGGTGAGTGGGACTTTCTCTACATTACTCTATGGAGAAAAAGATGAAAGAATTGAGAGTATAATTCTTCTCTCCTTGCCTACCACTTCAATCCAATTCATTTTTTTATACTTTCTCTTATCTAGTAATATGGAATTGGATTCTCTAGAGTTCAACTGAAGCTGTGAAAAAAAAAAAAGAAAAAAAAACGTTTATTCTTTTAAGAACATTTTCCCTCCTTTCCCCTCTGTTTCATTTTCTCCAATTTTTTTTATCTTTCTTTTCCAACTTTAGTCATTGCACCACCGTTGAGTAGTAGAGGCGTCGGAGAGGCAGAGGATCATTTTTTTTTCTCTACCGGAGATGATTATGATGAGGTAGTAGCTCCATTCAGTCTGACACTTTTTCCAATTTTTTTTTTTTTCAACTTTACGTAGATAAAATTTTCGTCCAAGTCAACATGTTTTTTGGCATCACCAGAAGTCGAATTTTTATATTTTATTTTCAATTTTTTTATATAAAAGTTTTGTGCTTCGGAAGGTTTTGATTTGATACTAGGGGCGATTGTAATAATAATAATATATATAACTTTGTTTACTTATCTAACAATTCATCAAAATAACCAAATATTATTGAAAAGTAAGGAGAAATGAACAGAAGTTAGGAGTGGGAGATTAGAGTAATCGAAAAGATTAGGTTTGAGTTTAAAAACTTTAAAGAAATGAATAAAAAAAATTTTTTTTTTAATTTGTGAATTTGGTTGGTGAACTTCACCAGTGTCGAGTGATGGTTGTGTCAGTGTGCGCTAGCTCATCTTTGCTCAATGCGTTGAAAGTGGTGAAAGGGTTAAATTTTTATTCTGATAATCTCATAGGCTTATTGGATTTTTTTTTTTTTTTTTTTTTTTTTTTTAAAAAAAAAAAAAAAAAAAAAAAAAAAAATTGGGCAAAAAAAAAAAAAAAAAAAAAAAATTTATGTTCTTGAAACTTTTAGTCAAGAATTTATGTATTTTTTTTTATTTGAGCACAAAGGGTTAAAAAGACTTCCTTTAGCAGGTGAAATTTTTAAATTTTTTTGAAAATTTTTATTTTTTTTTATTTTTGGGTGAGACTTGATATTGTATGTCTGATTCAGTCCGTTTCACTTTTTTGTTCGAATTTTAACAATATTATTATCATTGGAGAAAGTGGAAAAAAAAAGTGAAAGCACAGGGTGATAGATTATAAGGCGAGAGAAGGGGTTGAGCTCTGATCTTGGCTACAAAAAAAAATTTTTTTTTCCTACTACTTCTTTTTGATCTCATTTCTTCCCTTGACGATTCATGTATCCATTTCCTCGCTTTTTTTTCTTCTGTGTCCAGCGAAGTAGATAATTCTTTCGTACGGGTTAGAGAAAATCATAAATTGGATTTAAATATTCAGACACCGCTTCACTGCGTCCTGAAGATATTCTTTTCTCTTTTGAATATAAGAATTTTTAGTAGTAATTCAACCCTGGTTGGGAATCTGCCAGATGGAGAAATAAAAAAATTATTTTTAAAATTTAATTACAATTCTCCACTATATAGGGCCAAACTCTTTTTCTTAACTGAAAGGACTCAATTTCTCTAAAACGCACTTGGGCAAGTTAATAAATTAAGAATTGAGCGCGAATAATTTCTACTGTATACCGTGTGTCCATAAACTCACTACGCAATTCAAATTGTGCAGTGTAAATTTGGCTCATATTAAAATATCACAATCTAGCCTTAGGATGGCTCAACTACAAATTTCCTATTGTGTCATTCGAGTTAAGCAGTGTGTTATGGTTACCGGTCTCGATTGGTGCTTCAATCCTTGATCTAGACTAACAATCTAGCACTGATATAAGAGCTGTTTCTATTGGTTTTTCAATCCTTAAGCACTTTTACAAGGTTTGAACCCAAGTCATATGCAACAATGCCGATAAGATGGACCCCAAATAAGCGCCACCTGATTCGATGCAGCAGAAATACTAAAATCAATTATATTTGTGTGATTCCTTAGATAAAGTCATTTCTTCTGTCTTTTGATTGGGCGTAAGTCGAAAAGTCAACTTAAATATATAACCTTCAATCTTAAATAAAATATTACAATAATTATTTTAAAATCTCATTACAAAACAACAATAATATGTTAACTAAATCCTTACCTTATGCTTTCTGCTTTCCATGTTTGTGTATTGGCTACCTTTAGCTTATTTTGAAGAAAGTTGATCAAAAAGCAAAGAGGGTAGGGGGACGGGAGGGGGAAGGGAAGGAAATGTGTTTGGCTAACCCTACATTTTGAGATTTAGATCATCACATTTAATCACAAGTTGATCATGGTCGGTTTCTTCATGGTTTGATAAAACAAGATCTCTTAATTCAGAATTTTGAATTTTGAATTTAAACTTAAAATTAGTTTATTATACAGAGTTAGGCTGAATTTAATAGGCAGACAATGGAAGAGCAGGAGTGGGATAGGGGATGAGAATAGATACTTTTTTTAGTATGTGTTTTTTTAGCTATGCTTTCTCTATTGTCTGATACTAAATTCTGTCTAACCCTGTAGTAAATTTTAATATAATATAAGTTTAACTTTAAGGTTTGACTAAAAGTCATAGTTTGCAGACCTCTCAAAACACTACTGGTTGGCGGGAGTATAAAATTTTTCTTGTAAAACAAAAAAAAATAAAAGGTCATTGACCTTTAAAAAAAAATTTCTTTATTTATTTTTTAAAGTTTTTTTTTCTCATGAGTTGGTTAGATTTTTAGACTTTGGAGTATACTTAGTTATATGAAGTGGTTTCAAAATTTCTATGTGATGGAACATGAATAACGTTGAGTGTGGTGAAAGTAATTGAGCCGGAAGGCTAACCGCAGTAGTGTAACTTGTAAAGAAGAGATTATATCAAATGAGGCAGAATTGAGTTCCTTTCACCCACAAAACTGTTTGTCTTGAGAAAGAAGATAACAAAGGGAGAAAGTCAAGGGAGTGTCGTTGTGTCAGAAGAGAAAGTCTCATTTTCCCAAAAAAAAAAAAAAAATCTCATCATCACCACTTTCAGCCATTTCATTACTTTCACTCCCTTCCAATTTATCTATCCATTGTTCAACTTTCTCCATTTATTATGCTACAAATAATTCCTTAGAATTGGCACATACAATATAAACCTCAACTAAGTTCCTTCTGCTGAATTTACACTTTCTCCCAAGACATAATAAAGAAAAAAGTAGTTTTTTTCTTCTTCACAAAACATTGAAATAATCTATTCATTTTTACTTTGGAACTATAAGAGTTCTATGAGATATGGATATCCATAATTGTCTGTAATATTTAAATAAATTTACTTTCACTTGACTTGAGCATCCGAAAAAAAAAATTATTTTTTTTTACATCCGGTTGGAGAAAGTGAATAAAAGAGACGAATTGGGATATGATTCTGATCTCACTACTCATCACATTTTGGTGGAAACAATTTATTTAAGTTATAGAAAGAGCGGATATTTATGTAAATGTATGGATAAGTAATCGGTTCGTTGTNCATAATTGTCTGTAATATTTAAATAAATTTACTTTCACTTGACTTGAGCATCCGAAAAAAAAAATTATTTTTTTACATCCGGTTGGAGAAAGTGAATAAAAGAGACGAATTGGGATATGATTCTGATCTCACTACTCATCACATTTTGGCNTATGATTCTGATCTCACTACTCATCACATTTTGGTGGAAACAATTTATTTAAGTTATAGAAAGAGCGGATATTTATGTAAATGTATGGATAAGTAATCGGTTCGTTGTCGGAAGGGATAAAGGGAAACGGAAGGGAGGCGGGTGATTTGGATTTTGGAAACTGCTCCAGTTGGAAAGAAATAACTTAATCATGATATGCATTTTGGGGATACTCCGATCATCATCACTCATTTCTATCATCTCAAAACGTATATACTTGAGAGTATATACTAGGACAGACAGTATACTTAAAGTTTCAGAGCGATTGGTCTAACAAACCGAAACGGGAATCACACTCCTTGTCATCAATGAATAACAAATTAGGCATGGGAATGCTACGGTCCTTTGAAAAACCGATTTCGGATAATTCAATTGGACCGTTGAGCGTGGAGTGTATCGACATGGTCATTACATCCACCAAAGCCAAAGTCATGCAAAATTTCATTTTGATATTTGAAAGTCATAGTACTAAAAAAAAATAAAAAAGTTGGCTCCGGAAATCAGTACTGACGACGCTGTTGACGTCTCTTCTAACAAAATCCACCGCGAAGATCTAGTTTAGTTATTTTTTGGTGTCGTAATAAAGATGATGGATAGGCGGGAAGTTTGGTTTGAACTGAGAGGAGGGTGCATAATAAAACCATTTCAAGAATTTTGCTTTCTCTGTGGTTTCCCTGCCTCTTCCTGTCACATTTCCTCTACTTGGAGACTCACCAAGAGGATCAGAGAAAGTTCAAACGACACTTTATACAGACCTTTCTCTACTTTCTTAACACTTTCCCTTTTGACTCATTTCGTTTACAAATCATGGGAGTCGAGGGTCATCATTTTCTTTCTCAAGAGCCAGACTCAACGGAAACCACAAGGAGAAAAATTTATAACAATAAAGATCTCTTGTTTCAATATATTTTCATCTCACACAGTCTGAGAGAAGATGGAAAATATGTCGGCTCGATAAGTAAAAAAAAGTCGGGTATGGGTCGAGGTAACTGACGACCCGGGAAGGGTTTTGACCGACCAATAACAGTTGTGCTTCCATTTAGTCAAAATTCTTAGATTCAAATTCTAGTAAATTTAGTGTAATATAAAATAGCTAGGAATCTTAATATAATGTGTCTTAAAAGTCACTAAACATTTGACAAAGGTTAAGAAGTATATAGACCAACTTCACACGTTATTTTCTCAGTTTATATTTTTCTACCGGCTGTGGTGTAAATAAGGGGGTATTTTTTATTGAGTAACTAAGATTATACACTTCTGCTAAGAGGTTAAATGCGATGGAAAACTCAAGAACTAAAAAATAACTTGTACTACTTATGCCAAAGCCAGTAGTAATACTTTCCAGATCAGTTTGAAATGAAATTAACTTAAAACATAAAAAATTTAAATTAAATAAAATTCTGTGTTTTTATTATTATTGATTGATTAAGAATTTATTAAAGTGTCAGAGAATATCATTTTTATAAAAATGTTAATTTTTTAAGACATTCCTGATTATGCACGAATAATTAATTAAATTAACTTTAATTAAGAGTTTAGTATATTTTTTAGACTGTAATATCACTTTTTTGAAATGGCATCAGATGTTTGTTACCTTGTAAATATTTATAATGAATTGATGTAAAGAAATCTTATTAAATAATATCTGTCATGTACTTTGCCAACAGAATTTAGCAAATATGAATTAATCTTTAAGACCAAAAAAACTCCAACCAGGAGGATAAAAATTCAGTTTCAAAAATCTCCATCTCATAGTTTCTGGCCAGCATAAAAGCCAACCTCAGTAGAACTTTGATTTTAGTAGAGGAATTAACCAGGTGAAGTGAAAAAGTTATTAACATTGTAACTAATGATTGATTGATTGATTGATATTATTTATTCGATTGACTGACTTAATTGAACAATCAAGGATCGCTGGTCTAACCCTGGGAGTCAATGTTAGTATAAATAAATCTACGTCGTATTGAATTTAAAAAGTTATGAAAGCCAGACAGAGGTACGAGCATCCACAAAATAATTAAATAGAATAGAGAATGATGACCTTGACACGAAAATATATTCACAATACAATAAAATACATAAAATACCGTGAGGCGAACAAAATCAACGAAACCGACGTTTTAGTCTCGTTTATCTACCAGCTTCTCCTTGACTGTCTAGGGTTTGAAACTTGGAATCTATAAATCTCAAATCTATAAACTTTGTCTTAAAGGTTTGAATATAAAATATTATTAGTTTAGAAAAATTCAAGGAAAATATTTATATTAGAGTACTTTAGTAAGGTTTTTGATTCTGATTTTATTTCTCATTAATAAATGAAACTTCTGGCTCAACTGTCAGCCTAAATGGTAATATTTCATGAAGGCTTCGAACCGGAACTGGAACTGATCTTAGTAAAAGTATGGATGAATGAGTTTCTCTTATGAAATGAAACTAACTGAATGAGTGAGATCATTTGAGTAAGACGAGGCAGAAGAGAGTCAAAATATAGAAAAAGAGACATTAGACTAAATACTTTAGGGTTCTATTTCGGACTCATCCGATTACTTTCCCTTATTAATCTATTATCTTAATAGGCAGAATCAAGCGCCACTGAGGGAAACATGGAGAAAGTCTCATAAATCATCTTCCCTCTGTCTACTTTCATATCTCCCGCACCAAACTCCATCCAATGAATTCAGGACTTGAGGATCCATTTCTCTACAAATCACAGTACAAGGTTTTTACTAACTCTATGGGTACTTTTCCTGTCTTTTTTAATTATTTTCTATTTAATGCAAATCTAACAGATGGTCAACTTGAACTTGGTTCAGGCTTTCACTTTTACTCCAACAGAATAGGAATAATCATTCCCACTCTTGGTATTATTGTCAAAATGAGAGAAATAGCAAAAGTACCCTTGATGAATGGAAAGTCGGAACCCCTAAACTCTCAATGATTTGATTATGTGAGGACTATAAGGACCCTAAACCCTCAAAATAAAATATTTTGATTCTGTGTAAATATAACAAGAATTTAGGGATTACTTTCGGAATAATACATACAAGGGGACATATGTGCCCTTCAACCTAAATATCCAGTTACTTTAGCAGGTCCATATGTTGAATCAAAAAAAAATAATAATAATAATAATAATTTTTTCTATTGAGATTGTAAAAATGTGTACTATTATAAAAAAGAGGGTATATTGCCCAAACTGACTCAATAAATTCTCAGGGACCGGTGCTCAACGGGTTAATTTTTTTTTAATTATAATTAAATTACTACTAAATAATCAAAAAAAAATTTGTTTAAAAAGACAAATAAATATATATATATATATAAATTTTTATTTTACTTTTTTGTTAACTTAAGTTGCTAATAAATAAATAAATAAATAAAAATTTATTGCAATTGTTAATTACCTAACTTACTATCAAACAGGTAGCTTTAACTTATTATTATAACCTTGCTCAAAATTTATAATTTTTTATAATCCAGTAAGTCTTGTTTATACTCATGGAGACCACCCCTATATTTTCTTAAAAAAAATATATTCAAAAAGAACTTTAGCACTTATAAACCAGATTTTGATGAAAAAAAAAATTATTTTCACTGAAGAACTTAACTTTTCTTTTACTTATTAAAAGATATGAAAATAGAATTAAAGTTGATAGAAAAGATTCATGAAAGGAGTATATTTTTTTTTGTTTAAAAATGAATTTAAAAAATAAAAATATGACAATTTTACTAAAAATTCAACAACCCCACCCAATGGGTGGGCAAGAAAGTATCTCATTGTCATACGCTTAGTTTNTTTACTTATTAAAAGATATGAAAATAGAATTAAAGTTGATAGAAAAGATTCATGAAAGGAGTATATTTTTTTTTTGTTTAAAAATGAATTTAAAAAATAAAAATATGACATAATTTTACTAAAAATTCAACAACCCCACCCAATGGGTGGGCAAGAAAGTATCTCATTGTCATACGCTTAGTTTAGTCCAGTTGGATGTCAAATGATTTATTGTTAAATTGCTCACTTTGGGTTGTCTTGTTTTTACGTACAGACACAACAGGTTCACGTAAAATTGTGTCCAGAAAATTGTCGCGTCGACGAGCAAAAAAAAAAAAAAAACGAATTTTTTTTTTTTTTCATGTTTGTCGCTACACAACACCCACTATCACTTCATCTTAATTTGATTCCTTCTTTAAGAAATATGCTAGACTTCAGGTAGATTATCTACAAAAGAAACAATAGATAGCCTTGGAAACTTGAGTAATTATTTTCTCATCTGTCACGATAGGATGAATTTGAGAAACAATGAATTCATACAACCTGATGACATTTTTACATTCACTACTATGCTATGTTATGTAGAGAAAAATATTAATTTTTTTTTTCTAATGAATTTTTTTTTTGTTTGTCGGCAACTTTTTTTTACAGAGAAATTACTCAGGTAGGTTCATTTGATGTAAGAGATTTTAGAAGAAGAAAGACAAAAAACGGTATGTCTTAGTCGGAACTTGGAATTGTACCGGCGACGCTATGCTTTTAGAATAGTATTGTTAAAACAAATGAAAATAATCATACTGCGGAGAATCCGTGGATTTTTCTATTATTTTGAAAAAAAAAAAAAAAAAAAAAAAATTTTTTTTTTGTCGTTTCTTGTCTGATTCTTTTAGATTAATTTTATGAGCATAAAATAGAAGAAAAAAAGGTAAATGTTTTATTACCCCTTGAAAGCTAAGGACCACTTGAGTCTGCTCACTTTATGACCTTCTGTGGACAAAAGGCACAAAAGGATTGTTTATATTCCATTGTTCTCATTTACTAAACTTATTACCGGTAGTTTTCTTCCGGTAAAATCTTATTGAACAAAATGAAAATCTTGTTAGTAATATATCATGTTGTAAAAAAAAAATTGAAATTTTTCAAAAAAAATTTTTTTTTTCTTTTTTTTTTGATTTTGTTATTTATTAAAAAATAAAACTAAAAAATTGTTGTTTTTTTAATTTTTACCGTGTAACATCTAATATGGGCAACACAACACTTTATAATGGACTAAACGTTTGAGTTTGAGAGAATATTTTAGGTTTCTTAGGTCTATTTAACAACGTTCATTATTACAATTTCTAGGTTAATTTTACGTTATTCGGTTATATGAAATTTGATATTTTAGGTTGCTAACCCTAATAATCTAACAATTGGTCAAATTTTTTAATTTTTTTGGGTGGAACATATTGAGTCGTAATCCAGAGAATATTTTAGGTTTCTTAGGTCTACTTAACAACGTTCATTATTACAATTTATAGGTTTATTTTATGTTATTCGGTTATCTGAAATCTCATATTTTAGGTTGCTAACCCTAACAACGTAACAATTGGTCATTTTTTTTTAAATTTTTTGGGTGGAGCATATTGAANGTTTATTTTATGTTATTCGGTTATCTGAAATCTCATATTTTAGGTTGCTAACCCTAACAACGTAACAATTGGTCAATTTTTTTTAATTTTTTAGGTCGAGCATATTGAGTCGTAATCCATATTAGTTTGGCTTATATCATATGTATCACATATCAATTCGACTATACATATATGATTGTTTTTNTCGTAATCCATATTAGTTTGGCTTATATCATATGTATCACATATCAATTCGACTATACATATATGATTGTTTTTTTTCTCGATGGAACTTAACAACGATAAAATTTCCACAACAATTGAACCGATAATTGAGAAATAAGGAATCTGATTTAGTTTCCGGCGATAACTATGGGTTCATTTAGGCACATGCCATGCCCCAGGCTATTTCTCCCTTCGTAGGTATTTTTCCTTATAATATTCCATTGTTGTCGGAAATCCAGGTAAGATGATAGTATGATCCCACCTGGATTTTTTCTCTTGTCATCTTCCAGCCAGAAGGAGAGAACTCATGGAACCACAAAAAGAAAGAGAGATTTTTCAAATCTTCCTTTAGTATACAAATACCTAAATCTTCTTACCTCTTATAAAAATTTTTTCCCTTTAGTCCAACAATGGGATCTTCTACAATAGGTCTTACCTTAAAATTTTTACCTTTAGTTAGTGGAATGACATGTCTGAATACACTCCTATCATTCAGTTCCCTCTAGATACTTCTTCTTACAACATACTCATCATACTCATCATAATAATTTTTATTCAATTTTTGAGACAATTTTGATATTAGTATACAATAATTTTTATTATTAAAAATTTTGAAAACTTCTTTTTACGGAAGTGAAAGTTTTTTTTCTTCTTTTCTGGTGGTGGTGAAAGCACATGGAAACTTTCTTTTCAAGAAAGGGTTTTAAAAAAATTATATAAAAAAGTATAATCCAAAAAAAAAAAAAAATTTTTTTTAAGAAATTGTGAGTGATTCTCTGAATTATAATCGTAAGTTATTAATTTTACAGTTCTTATACTGCTTCTGGTGTTAATAAAACGATAAAATCTGCACACTATCTGTACACTTACGCATCCAACCATAAGAAAATATACATATAATTTATCCCATGTTTTAACAACTTCATTTCAAATTTTAATAGCATTGTTATCCAACTTTTATTTGTAAAAGCTAAATTACATATAAAAGTTTAACTCTAAGGATCCTGCTGAGTTCTTATGACACATTTATCATTAATAGCATGAGCAAAAATTGAGCTAACTCATTTTTGAATAAGTATGATAAAAATCTGCTCAAGTTCCTTTAACTACTACACATGTTATTGAAAAAAAANAACTCATTTTTGAATAAGTATGATAAAAATCTGCTCAAGTTCCTTTAACTACTACACATGTTATTGAAAAAAAATTTTTTTTTTTTTTGCACAATTCAATTTTTATTTAGTAGCATGCATAAACTCAAATTTTGACATAATGAAAGTNATTTTTTTTTTTTTTGCACAATTCAATTTTTATTTAGTAGCATGCATAAACTCAAATTTTGACATAATGAAAGTAGTAATCAAATTTAAATTCTTTAAAACGCCCTAGGGGCACTTAATTGAGCGTGCGTAACTTCAAGTGTAAAGTTGGCTCACATTATTATTATTATTATTATTATTACCACACTCATCCTCAGAGGAGCAAGAATTGTTAAAATTTGATTCAAATATGTTAAGTTTTATTATTATTTTTTTGAATCTACTTTTCAAAACCAATTTTTTGAAATTATCAACTTNTTTTTTTTTGAATCTACTTTTCAAAACCAATTTTTTGAAATTATCAACTTGTTTTTTTAAATATGTATCTCAGTTGGTTAGTTTTAGGTGAAAAATTGTAAAAAAAAAAATGGGGTAGAAAATTTGATTACTACTGTACATTAGTAAAAATTGTTTATTACTGTACATTTTTGGAAAAAATGTTTCTGATGGGTATAACATGGTTGGANTATTATTACCACACTCATCCTCAGAGGAGCAAGAATTGTTAAAATTTGATTCAAATATGTTAAGTTTTATTATTATTTTTTTGAATCTACTTTTCAAAACCAATTTTTTGAAATTATCAACTTGTTTTTTTAAATATGTATCTCAGTTGGTTAGTTTTAGGTGGAAAATTGTAAAAAAAAAAATGGGGTAGAAAATTTGATTACTACCGTACATTAGTAAAAATTGTTTATTACTGTACATTTTTGGAAAAAATGTTTCTGATGGGTATAACATGGTTGGANCGTACATTAGTAAAAATTGTTTATTACTGTACATTTTTGGAAAAAATGTTTCTGATGGGTATAACATGGTTGGAAATTAATAGGAAAATTAATTTTTATGAAATGTTTCAATTCATATTGAAAGATAAAAATAATTTCAGTAGATTTTTATATCCTATTGTTAGAAAAATAAAAATTATTCCTAAGCCCATCTCTGTGTTGTGATGATAATGGGATTGGTTCTATTGGGATTAAGTTGATGAGGGGTATATTTTGTGGTTTTGAACATCCTGAGCTAGTCACCAACCACTCTGAATTTTATCAGAAATTACTTGAGCAATATTAAACTATTAGTTATTACTACCCACCGCAAGGACTATAATTTACCAAGATGTATTTTACACATCATCTCAGCCTCACATTTCATTTTACATTTAGAGATTAGTATACTGAGGCCTTGCCTCGAGGCCTTCAGATCGAGATGAGAATGACAATAACAATTTTGTGGACATGGAAAAAGATTTGGAGTTGTAAGGGGACGGGTAGACTCCGAATGAATTGCTTTCCGTCGTAGATTGGATATGATGTAAGTGGATTCTGCATGGATATATATATATTATTTTTTTGGGAATTTTTGTTCGACGAGGGGTCCTTTTTCAATCTCATCTTTCAAAAAGGGTTTAATTTAGTCTCACATTCCGCTCNATTTTTGTTCGACGAGGGGTCCTTTTTCAATCTCATCTTTCAAAAAGGGTTTAATTTAGTCTCACATTCCGCTCCCATCTCATCAGAGACAAAAAAAAAATGAAATTTCTATGCAAACAAGGCAATGAATACAACTCTTCTAATTACTAATGGGTGCTAACATCACACCTCATTTGTTTATCTTTGAATCAAGACAAAANCTCATCTCATCAGAGACAAAAAAAAATGAAATTTCTATGCAAACAAGCCAATGAATACAACTCTTCTAATTACTAATGGGTGCTAACATCACACCTCATTTGTTTATCTTTGAATCAAGACAAAATAAATGTTTGGAAAGAAAAAATATTAGCTATTAACACGCATGTGCAGTAAAAGATAGCTTTAGGATAGAAATAAGTAAAAATTTAGAGTTGGGCAAAATAAAAATTTCTCCCGTACCCACACAGACTCATTGAGCCATAAAAAAAAAGGATTTCTTGTATAGTGCGCAAAGGGTTAAAAATTCATTTTTTCATATCTTCTAAGCGTATAATTTATAAGCGTAAAAACTTTGTTTTATTTTTATTTTTTTTTCGAATATAATTATCAATTATAAATATTGTTAATTTTTACATACTGTGCATAAATTATAATCAAGTGTGGAACAAAGGATGGTAGTCAAGTTAATTGAAAAAAATTTTTTTTTTTTTACTTTCAACTTGGTGAGTCTATGTGTCAAGTGAGCGTTTTGGTTGAAATTGATTTTCATATGCTAATTTGAGACTTGGATATAATATACTCGTTGNAACAATTATAAATATTGTTAATTTTTACATACTGTGCATAAATTATAATCAAGTGTGGAACAAAGGATGGTAGTCAAGTTAATTGAAAAAAAAATTTTTTTTTTTTACTTTCAACTTGGTGAGTCTGTGTCAAGTGAGCGTTTTGGTTGAAATTGATTTTCATATGCTAATTTGAGACTTGGATATAATATACTCGTTGGATAGTGTTAGTGTTACTATTACTATAGTCTATGAATTGACATCATAATTAAATTTTTCTTATAGAGTTCATAGTTGGGCAAAAACTTCAATTTTTTTTTTATACATAATGTTTCAAAGTTTAATTAAGAAAATCAAAAGATAGGAGCTATTAACTTCTCCCTTTCGGTACCAATTGTGAAAGAAATGTTTAAAAAAAAAATTATTTTTTGGAACTATTTATGATTATTGTCTCATTGTTATTAGGATGTGGTTGCATGAACTTTTTGGATGGAAACGTAACGATGAGGGTCTAAGTTCAAATTCAGAGAGCCCATGAGCCTTCATGCTGTTAAACGCGTTGTAAAAGAATAACCATTCCCGAGGTATATATCATTCCAGAGTATCTTGAAAAAAAAAANTGCTGTTAAACGCGTTGTAAAAGAATAACCATTCCCGAGGTATATATCATTCCAGAGTATCTTGAAAAAAAAAATATATACTTTTTAATACTTTTTTTCTAGAGTTGTAAAAAAGTTACATAATGATATGGATAGGTNGAAAAAAAAAATATATACTTTTTAATACTTTTTTTCTAGAGTTGTAAAAAAGTTACATAATGATATGGATAGGTTGTAGACGTTGGGCATTCTTACCGTGTCCAGTTTCATCAATCTCCGTTTGCATTGTTAGCTCAGAGGCAAAAGAAATGGTGCGGTTAGACCTTAATTGTTTGGTGTGGTGTTGGGAATTTTTAACAACCTTTCTTATTCTCATTGTTATTTTTGGTGATTTGCTTTTTTATTTTATCTTAAAAATCTTTGGACTCACAGTAAAAAGCTACATAATTTAACATCATCTATAGGCTATTCATGTCACGAAAAGAACTCTGCCAATTATCATTTTCAGACTTACCCATTAGCTTTTACTACACGTACCTGGAGTTTTAAATTAGAAAAAAACACACCTGACATATGGTGTCAGGAGTAATAAAAAAATATTTATATAATATATAATATGGTGTTAAAATCAAAACTGAAAGTCAACAATTAGTCACTCAAGGTCATAGAAAGTATACGGTTATGTATAGGGTGATTAATATAAAAATTTTAACACTCTTTCACCAATTTTATCAAATTTGAGCAAAAGTGAGTTTATTATAACAAAGTACATGACCCCGGCACTGGTGAAGTTAACAAACCAAATTCACAATTTTTTCAGTAATGATTTTTTTTATTNTTTTACTACACGTACCTGGAGTTTTAAATTAGAAAAAAACACACCTGACATATGGTGTCAGGAGTAATAAAAAATATTTATATAATATATAATATGGTGTTAAAATCAAAACTGAAAGTCAACAATTAGTCACTCAAGGTCATAGAAAGTATACGGTTATGTACAGGGTGATTAATATAAAAATTTTAACACTCTTTCACCAATTTTATCAAATTTGAGCAAAAGTGAGTTTATTATAATTAAGTACATGACCCCGGCACTGGTGAAGTTAACAAACCAAATTCACAATTTTTTCAGTAATGATTTTTTTTATTTCTCCAGTCCAAAATTTTATAAAAATATATAAACCGAGTGTTAGTAAAAACTAAACTCTAACCCATCATAATTAACAGATAACCGTGGAACCTAATATGTTATAGGATATTATCCTAAAATTTTATAAATTTTTTTTCAAAAATGCCCATATATTATGATGATACACAGGGGTGGAAAAAGTGTATAATTTAGTCACATTTTTGAAAACCCTCACTTTATAAATTCTCGCGCTTTTAACTTCACTCTTCACCGGCGCTGCCGCATAGTTGTCACAGCGTTATCATTGTATTCAGTATTCACTAGCCACTACTCACTTTTGCTCATTTCGATGAAAGTGATTTGTCATTTGGAAAGATACCAAATTTCATCACACTGTACGCAGCAACGGAAAACTAAATTTGTGTAAAATCCAAATGAAATTTAATTCCTTTCAAAACTAGTTAAGAGGTGATAAGTTAGTACGCGCATAGTTTCAAAGACAAAAATTGNAGTACGCGCATAGTTTCAAAGACAAAAATTGACTCAGTTCATACTCATTCGCAACTGAGCAAATGTGACATAGAAATGAAATTTAGTATGTTAACTTCACCATGTTTCAAATGTGCACTCTCACCCATTTGTGTTGGCTTCCCTTTATCAGTTTTGAGTTTTGGTGTCAGGTGGTGACAGAAAGGATCCAAAAGTTAGGTTGCACTTGTAGGTAACCATGTAATATCAAATATGGCTGGATTCAAGCTCCGTTTTTTTTTTTTTTTTATTTCAATTAAAATATCTGCAAGTTCTCTTGTTTATATATTTTCTACTTCCAGGTTGAGTGAGTAGGTGAAAACGTTTGAGGAAAGAGCTCAAGTGGCCTGTTTAGAGAGAGTGGGATGATAAATGTCCTGAGGAGTGGCATGCCAAATCTCGGTCAAAGATTTATTTGATTTTCCTAACCTCTCCTGGGGATGAAGATGGCAGGAGAGGGCCAGGGTGTGATAAGGGAAAAGTCGAGAGGCGTTCTCGAATGTTCGGGATTGAAGGATTCTCCAGTCCTTTTGTTCTCGAAACACAAAAGAAAGCTGAATTCCACTTCATTACAAGATGTGATGTATCATCTTGTCAAGCTCAATCATTCATTTCGAAGGGCACTTCGTACCATCACTCAATCCCAAACATTTCCAAGGCTCCCTAACGATAATCAGTAGGTTGAGCTAGTAATTCAAACAAAAATTTTACCTTCTGCACAAGTACCAAGAAGATTCTGTTACATAAAGTTGGTTTGAAGTTCTCATCAGATTTAGATCTAACTAATTGGAACAATTCAATTCTTAATGAAATGAATATATCTAACTTCCTACCGGTTTTACCGGTAACATTCTCCATTTTTTTTATCGGTTTACTGTTTTTTTTTATGTTTGTACACAAATTCGCTCGTGCTAAGTTGACACCTGTAAGTATATCTTATATCTTGTCACTATGCTCNTTTATGTTTGTACACAAATTCGCTCGTGCTAAGTTGACACCTGTAAGTATATCTTATATCTTGTCACTATGCTCTCCAAAATAAAAACTCTTAGTTTTTTTTACTTTTTTGCAGCATTTGCAGCATAAAACTTAACTGAAAATTTATTTAAAAAAAAAATCTTTTTTAAATGAAGCTTTTCTGATAGATTAGAAGACAATGGACTTAAAATGAGGAAGAATANTTTATGTTTGTACACAAATTCGCTCGTGCTAAGTTGACACCTGTAAGTATATCTTATATCTTGTCACTATGCTCCCCAAAATAAAAACTCTTAGTTTTTTTTACTTTTTTGCAGCATTTGCAGCATAAAACTTAACTGAAAATTTATTTAAAAAAAAAAATCTTTTTTAAATGAAGCTTTTCTGATAGATTAGAAGACAATGGACTTAAAATGAGGAAGAATANTAAAAAAAAAATCTTTTTTAAATGAAGCTTTTCTGATAGATTAGAAGACAATGGACTTAAAATGAGGAAGAATAGGCTTATAAGTTAATCCTATTTTCATGGAAAAGCGTCTCCTTTGGTTCTCAGACAGGAGACAATGGGATGGGTCCAAGGGTATTAAGGATAAGGGACGACAGACTCAATGTCACAGTCGGAAGTCGAAATAGTTTAGACTATAACGGAGCGAAATACTTGCCAAGACAGGAATTATTCTTGAAAAAAAAATTTTTTTTTTTTGAAGACTGATAGTTCTCTCTAGTCTTGTCTGATAAGAATCATTTGATTTGTGGTAGAGATAAAATCGAATAGAATAAGGGATCAAGGAGTCATTTTGAGATGAAGGGCTCGAGGGAAGTGTCCTTAGGAATAAAATATTGGAATTGGACAAAAGGTATTGTTAGAGTCTCTCCATGATCCTACGAGTCACCTCCAAGGGACATGGATTCCAATGGACCAACAGGGGGTCAATAGGAAATGTCCACATTCTTACTATTACCACGGACAACCTCATTTAGATGGGTTATAACTGACTGTCTGTCTGTTCATTTTAAGAATCAGCAAAAAAATTTTTCGTCTTTTTATATTCAAAGAGCCAATCACAATAAGAGAGACTCTGTTTTAGAGTTTCTTAGTCCATTTTTTTTNTCGTCTTTTTATATTCAAAGAGCCAATCACAATAAGAGAGACTCTGTTTTAGAGTTTCTTAGTCCATTTTTTTTTAGTACCACGCCTTAGTACCTGTGTAGTGATTGGTTCCTTAAAAAAACNTTCGTCTTTTTATATTCAAAGAGCCAATCACAATAAGAGAGACTCTGTTTTAGAGTTTCTTAGTCCATTTTTTTTAGTACCACGCCTTAGTACCTGTGTAGTGATTGGTTCCTTAAAAAAAATGAATGGAATTCCATTCCATTGTGTTCCTTAATTTGTAATTAGTTCTCAGCAGTAATGACCTTGAGTTACAGGAAAATCCATCAAGAAAAAAGAAGTGCTGTTGGGGAAAACTTAATGCTTTTTCTTGAAATCTGAATTACGTTTCTTGAAGAGGAAACAAAAAATTCCTGATCCTCACTTTTTAAACCCAAAAAGTAAACAATTGAAAGCCTTTCTTCAAGTTTCAGAAAGGTCAGGTCAGGCAAAGAGAGAGAGAGAGAGAGAGAAAAAAAAAAGGTTTTTACCAAGAACTCATCAACATCGACACCTTTTGGGTTGGGAGGATCCTCAAATCCATCGATATAATCATTTATTAATGACGAACAGAAAAGTCGGGTAGGTTTATACAATTGATGTGTCCGTCTGTCCATACGATATACTAATTTTTAAGTCAAATTACTAATTTGTTTACTTGACATTTCGTTATGGGTCAAAAAATTTCTTGTTTCCTCATTCCGGTTGTTTTCAACCTTGATGGTCGTCGTCATCAACGTTGGTGTTAAAAACTGGACTTGCGTGTTTTGAGCCGGTGATAGTTATTTCACTGAAAAATAAAAAAAAATTTTCCAAATGAACTCGTGTTTATGTGCNATCAACGTTGGTGTTAAAAACTGGACTTGCGTGTTTTGAGCCGGTGATAGTTATTTCACTGAAAAATAAAAAAAATTTTCCAAATGAACTCGTGTTTATGTGAGTACAAATTACTAGGTAGGAATTGTACCCATAGACCAATCATCTACATCGAACATCGCGCGGTAAAATTCGAATAGTCCATTATCGGAATTTCTTTTCCAAAGAGTTGGTTCATGAAGAGAAGATCGTAAATCAAATTGAAAAATTTCAACAAATAAGTTCATCTTGTGAAGATAATGAGGACAGGTTGGAAATTTGGCATGTTAAAATCCGATTCTTTTCAACTAATCCCTAGAAGAATGGATTAAAAAGAACGAGTAAAAAGAAGTTGCAAAACGAGTCAATAAGTAATCAGATGAAACCATTGTGCTCAAAAAATGAAAGGAAATCTCTTTAATTCATGATTTCTATCAGTACTTGTGCATTTGGTGAGGTAGGTGGTTGAAAAATGAAAGTGAAGTAAGTAGTAACTGATTAGTATGCCTAGGATGAAGTAGTCCAGTGGAGATTATCAAAAGGGAAAAAGGATTATTTGTAAAGATCAGTCTCTGATTGGTTCTTTCAAATTTTACCTCTTTCATCCGTCTCAAAGAAATGACAGGAATTATTTTCTTTTTCAAAACTTGTCATTTTATGTACATGTATTGTGGAGTCATGCGCGTCATGATTTACATGATCTAATGGGCTATCATAAGGATTTGAATAATAATTATTCAAATCCTTCCGGTTGAACTAGGTGAAATATTTTGGTAAGGTATTCTCAATTTCTGCGCATACTCCATCACAACAAGGGTTATTGACCTTTCCATAAAAAAAAATTATTATTTTTTTAAATAATAATAATGAAAGCACACAACGAACTTATTAACTTTGAAATCCGTATTTTTGAAAATTTTTGATCAGTCAGCTGCAAACCGGACTACAGAATACTCCAAAATGTTTACGCAAAAATTTTTTTTTTTTTTTTTTTGGACCTGAAGCAACAGCTTCCGTAAAACTGCTTAGTTGAAGCAGCGGTAGCCTGAATGAAATTGAAGTAATTTTCTAATCTTGTTTCTTTTTAGGCACCGAAAACAGGTGAATAATGGTTTGAGGCAAGAGCTACTGGATTTCCACACATAATAATGATGGGCTGACTTCAATAATTTCTCCCTTATCTTTACAATTCTTCACCTTGATTTCATTGCTGAAGAAAGTAATTGTAGTGGTTGGAGAATGAAGCGCGAAGATTCAGAAACCACTAGTGAGGAATCTACGAAACAACCGGCTTCATGGACCAATAGGAATGGACGAGGAAGAATTGAGCATCTGTCAGCTGCTACTGGTCTCATTCTTACCTACTTAATTGAAATTGGAGTACAGGTAAGAGGAGGGGATAAATAGAAAACTATGAAAAATTTCTTTACAGATCCTTTACAACAATGGAACTATAAATAGTTTTCTATAAACCCAAAATCTCAACAATCTCGTCAAACATCTGCTACTTTTCATAATCAATGTCAAAGGATAAAGACCGTTAGGATGGATTTATACACCACATTCCTTTTCTATATGACACTGTGGGAAGACATGAAGTATAAATCTGGCTTAACACTTTTTTGACTAATTTTTTATAAAAAAAAATAATATTATCTTTTTTTAAGAAAATCATTGGAATTGATGAGACTGAATGTCACGAGGGTTTAAAATAGTTAAGGCCCAACCTTACTTGATACATTTTGAAAGGATAATAGGTTGAAATAGAGATTGATTCTTATTATTCTTATCTCTTCTAGATCTTCCTAACGATCCACTGTTGTAGCTCATTGGTTATGCTCACATTAAACTGGGATTGGTCGTTGTTGGTAAGAATGAGCCAGTCGGTTTCTTCGTTGGTCGTGTCCACAGTGAGTCTTGTCTGGGTGTGTCACAGTTTGGACTTTGCTGGGAGACTCTGCGGTCGTCTCCTCTGCTATGTCATGCATTTCTTCCTTCTGGGTGAGTCGGATTAACCTTAATTTATGGACAGGCACTTGAGCATTATTGTTTTCTTCCCTTCTGACCTATCACTGCCTTCCAAAAGAACCCAACGACCCAACCACAACATCCGACATCTCATACCATAAGTCTTTCATACAACGGTGACAACCGGGAATAAACAAGTCACATTCTCTTTCATACATAGAGAGTAAAAACTTACCTGTGGAGGACAAGTTTTTATTATCAAAGAATTAGTTTCTTCCATTAATTTAGTCATAAATGACCAATCTGATAGCCTGTTTGACAATTTTCACTACAGGTAAATCAATCTCTCTACCGAAGTACGCGGAGATTTTGCGATTGGTTTAGTCTGTACAATTCAAAGCTTAAGATTGATTTTTAAATTAATGATATGATCAGCAAAGCCATCTTTTTTGTTTTCCACAAAAACAAAACTGTAAATGTAAACAGTGATGTAATCTTTCTATAGAGAGTCATTGTTATTGGTTTAATTTAGTAGTTTACAGTGTGCTAAACTTCCAATTTGCAAGTGATTATTCTAGTCATTAACGAATTTAAAATGAATACTTGGACTCTTAAATGAATACTGTAGGAAATGGCGTTATAGTGAATTTTCCCGCTTCTCATTCNACAGTGTGCTAAACTTCCAATTTGCAAGTGATTATTCTAGTCATTAACGAATTTAAAATGAATACTTGGACTCTTTTAAATGAATACTGTAGGAAATGGCGTTATAGTGAATTTTCCCGCTTCTCATTCAAAAAAAAAAACTTTATAATAAATCTCAATTTTTGAAAAGGTTAGGTTGGGATCTATCATTATTTTGAAATTAGAAGTTGTAATTCAGGTGGATAGATAATTGTTAAGAATTCAACAATAGGTTTTGAGGTTTGATGTGTAAAGGATTAGGCTGATTGGTGCTCATCAAGAAGTGCTTCATAAACCAGTTAAGCGTGATTAGTAGATAAGATTGACGAGCTGAGATCCTCCCTCTGTCCAATTTTAATATTTCACCTCAATCAGCCAATCAGAGGAAACGGAGATTGAAATACGACTAGAAACATAAACCATTGCTCTCCCGTTGAAAAATAATAGAAGGAATTAATTCTCAAGTTTATTATATAGTGTGTTAGTTAGTTTACTACTTTTAGGTTCTATACTTCTGAGCCGTACTGTACTTTTCTGTAATACATTTTGAAAAAAAAAATAAAAAATATATGTAATCGCCGTAAGCAACGTATCTACCAATAACCAACACAACAATGGACAAGAATTGAACAATGGATTATTGAAATCAACTGTCAAGATCTATTAATTACTGTTTGTACTAGTCTAAAGCCCTATAATTAAATGTCTGTGGGTAGAGAGTAATGAGAAGGCCGATCGTCGCCATGTTGTTGTTGTGTATACCGACAGTAAACTTAGTTGTTGGGTGTTTTTATTGTTCCTTAAGCAATTGTTGTTGGATAGATGATGTTGGGATGATGACATTTGATAATTAAATCTTACCTGTTTATAACTCCAACAATTGAAATCCTCTTATTTATTTTTTTTTATATATTTTTTTCTAGGCTTGCCTTGGCGCTACTTGAAGTTGGCTTTTGCGTATGATCCTGCGGATGTCCAGGAATTTGTGGCCTTAAGGATTTTCCAAGCTTACATTCAATCACTGCCACTGACCTCCATTCATATCGCCACTCTCATCACCTTCCAACAGGTAGGCACGCAGTTGGATAACTTTTAATTACTTTTACGACGACTTTTAAACATGAGTTTTGTATAAGTTGGTAGAAAAGTTATGACATGACATGGACTTATGATGACCATTTCCCAGATATTGACCAGACATTCGTCTCCATAGTACTCAGAAAACATCAACAATACTATTATGACAAGGAATTTCCTACTAGGAAACTTTTTTTTATTGTTATTATCATATTTCTTTTGGTAATAATATGGCGATTTTCTGACTTAATTGCAACATTCATATTCAAATCTTGCGCCATTTCATATGTCAAAGGAAGTGTTGTATAGACCATATACTATGATTATGATTAGTATGACCAAGAGACCATCTTGTCCAATTGTCTGATGGAAAAGTTTCATTTACTTTATACTTTCTTAACATAAACTACAAGGTATATATGTATCACGAAAAAATTTTTGTGGGGGTTAATTAGCATTGTGACCCATGATGCCTAAAGCTTGGATTATACTTCACAAGTTTTACAATTATTATTATTATTAAGTATTCAGAGGTCTATGTCTAAAGCTCGGGTCAGACTATGGAAAAAATTTGTTGTGCAGAAGAAAAAATTATTATTATTATTTTTTTTTTTTTTTTTAATATCGCTAAAGCTTTTATTTATTAAGATGGCGCTACTAATTAATAAATGGCACTTGCGCAGATCTAAATATTTTGTCTAGTCACAAAAATCATAGAAAGTTTTTTTTCTTTTTTTTTTTTTTTTGAGAAAATTTATGAAAATTGTAATAAAGTTGAGCCGTTTCTGAGCAATAAACCTTGTTTCCGACAGACAAACTGTTCATCTATTTCTATAAGTGACTTTCCAAATACTTTAGTAATCAACTAAAAGTTTGAACAATTTTTTTTTGGGTGTGTATTATAGGGTTGGACAAGTCCAATAGTATGGCTAGTGGCAACGGAAGCCTTTAGCATTGTGACAGCTCTCATCATCGCGTCCTACATTACCCCAGTAAAACCGTCACGAGATGTACAAGTAGTCCACAGTGAGAAATTGAAAACTACTGGGAATTTTCGTCAAAATTTAAAATGCTCTTCAACCAATAATGTCACTGATGATAACATTATGTGGTGTCGTGTTCTAAGTATTGAACTAAATCTACTGAGTCGTGGATTACTTCTTTGCTGTCGCTTATTGGCTATTGGATTTCTCTTTACACGTCTCACGTATTGGACATTTCTACTCACTCTTGTCCATTTACTTATTTCTTTTACATGGTTGAGTTTCCATGACAACAGTTCCTCGTCTCTACAACCTATGAACAATGGGTCATTGAACCCTGGGTTCAATGACCCTTCAGAAAATACAAAATTTACTTTACACTATCGGATTATCAAGTCTTCTTATGTATTATTTTGGGACATCACTTCTTCACTCTGCGATGAATTAGGCTTGTGGACATGGGTACTTCCGGCTGGTCTTGTTCTTGGAGAAAATGCTGCCCTAATTTTCTACCAATGGAAACATGGCTTATTGGAAAATAGGCTAAGTGAGCCTTTGGTCATGACCAGTGCGTGTTGTCTCATTTTAGGAAGTATATTGTTTTCTTTCCTAAATCTTTGTACTCTGAGTCATTGGACGAAATTATTCGGAACAAGGATTGAACGAACGAAAAAATCGAGTTCACTCTTTGTCTCCGATATTGACAGTGAAGCCTCACGCTTCAACAATGGAAAAGAAGAAATGGACAGCTCAAAGTTAAACAATGGGAATGAAGATGAGCCTGTTCGAAGAACAAGATCATCATCATCAACATCTACATTGCCGACGAGAGAAATACCAAAAGTAGTCATCCCTTCTGGTGGAATCAAGGGTACTACTACTACTACCAAAGGATCGTCTCCAGGCCTTGTCACGTTGGACAAGACGAAACCACTCATTATGGCCAACAATTATACAGCCATTAGTGAAGTCCTGATGACGGCTGGGAAAATTAGACGAGTCAGCAGCATCAGTGGTGAAAAGGTAAGATAAAAAAATTAGATGAAGGACCCTTAATACATACTACAATGTTTGATTATGAACATGATTTCGTTTTCCTTATTTTGACAAATTGATTTTGGCGGGGAGGGAGGCGGGCTTCGATGCATTAACATTCCAATATCATATTTTGGCCCTATCGACCCTATGAATGAGTTTAAGGGTTCTAAGGAATAAGAAAAGTACATAAATTATTATGTACTCACAGTGGTCAATTATTATTGGTTTAGCCGAAGGATAGAAACATACAGGGACCAATTTTCTCTAATTTTTGAAATTTCTTAATGTTATTTCATTTTTTTAGTACTAAAAAATGAAGTAACATTACCAAATTTCTTAATGTTATTTCATTTTTTTAGTACTAAAAAATGAAGTAACATTACCAAATTTCAGAATTTATTTTCATTTTTTTTAACCTTAAAAAAGTTGCAAGAATATGAAATTTTGAGCTTGTACAATTACAGAGTTGCAAAGCAAAAAAAAAAATTTTTTTTTTTTAAATTTTGATGGTATACAAATATACAAATATTCAATAGTTGCTAAAGACATCAAAATGTGGATATTGACAGAATTTGTTGAAATTTTTTTTTTCAACTTGAGGTTTTAAATTTTATCTGTACATTTTCAATTGCCAACAATTTTTTTTTTGAAAATTGGTTTAGAATTGAAACAAAAAATTTTATTTTTCAGCTTTACCAAAAAAAGTAAAAAAAAAAAAATTTATATGTGCGCACATCTCTGATAATGTTTGCCAAAATAATTTTGAGTTTGTAGATGAACAAAACTATTAAAAAAAAATTTTTTTTTTTTTATAAATTCTTCAATAATAATTTTAGATTTTTTTTTTTCATTTGGGAACAAATCTGTGGGTTGAGGGATGTTAAAAATTTTGGAATTGTATAAAACTTTGCATGAAAACTCACTAAAGTTTGGGCAGTAATCCTTAATGGTTCTCTTTGAAACCATTTAAGTGGAGTCATTCTCATTAGACTCAAGAGATTTCGTTAACAATGGTCATAAAATCCAATGAGTTTTTTCTTTTATCATGTTTTATTATGTCCAATAATTCACAAGGTTAATGACAAAGACAGAGGAAATGTGTCAAGTGGTTGTCTGAATGTTCAATTTTTTTGTTTTCTTACAGAGGGCGAAGAGTTTGAAACCCCCTGAAGTCAGAGTGACTCAGAGGGGGTTACCTCCTGAAGTCTCTTCGTCCATGAAGAGTTCCTCTCCACCGTTACTAACTGGGACAGGTCACTCTTGGGTCCCTGACAAATGTTGTAGTAACGATAGCAATGGCTCATCAAACAGTCGAAATACCAACACACTTGAAATTCCTTCTACAAGTCAAACCCAACCACGTGATAGTAGTGGAGGAGAAACGTTAGGGAATACAACTCATTTTGTTTTTTGTTACCCTACAGAAGAAAAGTCAAGTCGAAATCATTATCATCGAAAAATTCCCACTGGTATTGAAACCAATCAGTTCCCACCTACTCAGTCATACTCCAAAGACGGACCATGTAATGAGAATCTGTCTCAAAACTATCAAATCCGTACAACTACCCCAGTGGAAATCAAAAGAGCGTCTCGGGTCATCATGAACTATCCCAAACATTCTGAAGAAAGGACCAGGTGTCCATGTCAGTCACCAATGAGAGACTCTCTTCAACCCAACTCCTATGACAAGTTAATGGAAAGTTCATATGGGATTTTATTTTGTGAAGGAACTGAGTCTCTAGGGAAGGTTAGACAGGATATCCCAACAAAACGATACCGTGGAATTTTCCCTCCTCCAATAATTCAAAATCATTCTGGTTTAAAACTTCGTGTACTTTGTGCCAAGTGTTTCCAAAATCATGACCCACTCCTGACTGACTGCCAAAATGACAATGATGGAGATAAATTGGACACAAGTTACCCTTTTCCATTTGTCAATAATAGTTCGACTGTGTTAAAATCTCATGGTCCACCCGTACCGTCATCAGAGACAACCGATTATCCATCAGAAACAGAAATGACATGGACAGCAGTAGATGATGAAGAAGTGGATGAAGTAGAATCACTTGTAACATCTTTACATTCTACTGCTACTTATACCACGTGGCCTCATGCTCATGCTCAGATGTGGACAGCCTCGAGCATGATACCTGGAGCAGAATCAGCTGGGATTTCAAAAGAATTTACAAGTCGTGAGTATGTGAGAACTTGGTTGCTAACAAGTCAGGCAAGAGAGAGACATCAGAGACATTTAAATAGAGTACACAAATCTAAAAAATGTGGGAATCGATATACTCATGCGCCGAATTTTGTACCATATTCCATGACCTTACCTCATCCGTCGTTGTCTAATCGTAAAGGAAGAAGACGTGGCTCCGCTAATATAACAAATAATGAAAAATTAAAATTTCGCTCATGCGCACTACCTCTGAAGGAAACGTCAGCAGCTTTACAACTCCAGCAAGTGAAGAGAAAGGGCGGTGATGTACGTCCACGGACACCAATAATCAGTGACAGGGTGTTATCACAAGAGATGTACTATAAAGACTTGGAAATTATATTGTAAATTATAATTAAAATTAATTTTATTCGTGTACATTAAGTTAAAAAAAATCGCCATTGCCAATGAAGACAAAAGTTCCTTTGATTTTTGTATGAATATACTATTTACAAATGTATAAATCACAAAAAAAAACGTTATACTTCATCGTTGAGTCATCTTCAGCACATCTTTTCAATATTATCGTTTAAATACTCATTCTTATAAGGTTGTGCCAAAAAATAAAATGGAACCTTTTACGAACTTTGTTTATAAGAATGAAACACGGTTATAAGGCCTTGTATTTGCTCTTCCAGATTCATGTTGACGTTTGCGATGGAGTTCAAGACAGGTGCGATACCCAACGAAAAAAAATTTTACCAAATTTTTACCAAATCAAAAAATTATTACCAAATTTTTACCAAATTTAAAAATTATTACCAAATTTTACCAAACCAAAAAATTATTACCAAATTTTTACCAAACTAAAAAGTTATTACGAAGAACTACCAATGCGATGGTTTTTCACAGAACTTCCAACTTATTTGTTACATACAGTTGCCACAGGGTCCATGGAAGTTGTTTGTTTGGGCACTTCGATCAACAAATAATCTAAAAACGACACCGCAGTTGGCCAAATTTAAATTCTCGGCAAACAACCTCCCGCCGAAACTATCATTCACTTCGTTAATTTCCATTTCTGTTCGTATCCAATTCCAAATCATGTTAACATGGGTAGACCCAATGTCCATGAGGACTGTATCTTCGCCCTTAGCGACAACAAACTATCTAAAATGACGCTGGATAGATCCAAGATTGGTAGGAGAAAAGGGCTTTTCTTTGGTACATCTACACCACGACTTGCAAAAATGATGTCGTATGAAAGCATTCTTTCCAGGGTACAAAAATAATTGATAAAATACACTGTAACAATAAATTTGCAAAAAATAAAAAACACCTCACGACCCCCACCTCAAAAATTTTTTTATAATGTTTATTTTCCTCATTCTCCAGCAGGAGTTTTAATTTTTTAATTTTTTTTTTTTTTTTTTTTTCAGTTTCTAAATTATTTTGAAATATTCTTTCTTTAATTATTATTTTACCTATAGTCCCTATCAGTTTTAATTTTATTATGGTTCTATTTTTAATTATTATTAATTTATTTAAAAAGATTAAAACTCAAATTATTTATTCATAAAGAAACTAAAACTGAATAGGGAGTATAGGTTAAATAATAATTAACTGAAAAATCAATATCGAAAATGACTTTGTGGGACCGATTTGAAGTATACAGAAAATCCTTAAATCTCAGAGCAATTACTCAAGTCACCCTAGCCAATTGGATCAAAATATGCTTTCCCCTTGTACTTTCTAAGCGAGGGCCAAGTGGTTCGAACGGACCACATTTCACAGGCATCAAATGGAAAGATGAAGATGTACGAAATACTCTTAACCTCGGATCTAAATTGACAACATTAAGAAGAGGTATCCCAACTCTCCGCAGGGTTCCAAGAGGTGCCCGATTTGCCCTTCGAACTGCCCTCACTAAATGTATAGACGAAGTAACTTACAATAACACTGAGGATTCCTGGGCAGAGCTTCTCATTTTTCCATTTGTCACTCTACAAGTTCCACACCACGAGACTAAAGTAACCAATCTCACTTCTTGGGTCAAATCTAACATCGAAAATTGGAATTCAATTAAAATTGAAGCAGTGCCTCAAAAAATGACGGATATAGAATATTCTCCATCAAAAATTTGGAGAAAAGTTGAAGCCAAACTTGGCGATGGAGACATATCTGGAGCCATTCGTCTAATCACATCCGATGACACTATCGCTCCAGACTGTCCAGAAACTCTATCAGCTTTAAGAAGCAAGCATCCACCTCATCCAACTCCCACTAATTTTCCTGACGATTCTGACTTTCTAAACCCTCTTTTGATTCTCGAAGAACCTGATATTTTGAAAGCTATTTCCTCCTTCAAACCCGGTTCAGCTGCAGGTTTAGATGGTCTTCGTCCACAAATTCTCAAGGACTTAATTAGTCAAACAGCAGCCAACTCAAAAGATTTATTAGAATCAATAAAGAAACTGTTAACATTGATGCTTTCTGGTAAAGTTCCTGAATGCGTTCGTCCAATTCTTTACGGAGGATCCTTAACTGCACTCATGAAAAAGACTGGAGGCATTCGTCCAATCGTGATAGGAAATACTTGGAGAAGACTAGCAGCTAAAATTATAACCAAGCGTTTTTCTGGTTCCCTCTCTCAAGACTTCCTTCCCAATCAACTTGGAGTAGGTGTCCAAGGTGGTGCAGAAGCCGGAGCTCATGCAGCTAGAACTTTTTTCACCAATCTCCATGATTCTGTCAAAATCTTTGTCAAAATAGATTTTAAGAATGCTTTCAACGAAATCAGAAGAGATAC